>CM019181.2:104421-138290 GCA_009739505.2 Apolygus lucorum | reverse complement strand
CGGAAACTGCCGCATGTGTTTGGTCGAAGTGGAAAAGTCCCCCAAGGTGAGAATTTCTGTTAAATATTCAGGGTCTCTACACTTAAGATGGGCATAACTACAGGGATCGATTCTACAAGGTATTTCCAACAAAAAATGTCTCCTAGCAATTTTTTCTTAACCCTCTCAAAATGTCTTTTTTCTCACTTCAACGTTTTTTTTTCGCGTTTTCTACCTTACTTCATTAAAACTGTCATAACTCCTGTTATTTACAAAGTAAATTCAAATTCGAGGATATCGTTGGAAAGAGCTTTAAATTTCCAAGCTCCCTAGAGTAAAACCAAAATCTTTTAGCAATAAACCATTTCTAAAAAATCGAGGCAAATAGCAAATATCAAATTTTTTTTCTCGAAATATGACTCTTTTGGTTTATTATTTTCAATAATGAACCTTTGGAATCGACCAAGAAAAAAAAAATTTTAACACCCCCTCAAAATTTGATGGTTTACGTTTCAAGGTACGTAGAATCCAAAAATCGAATAAAAATTTGGCCGTCCGTCCGCCGTACGCCGTCCGCCGTACGCCGTCCGCCGTACGCGGCACTTTTGCCACTTAGCATTGACCGATTTTGATGAAATTTGGTAAGTAGGCTCCAATTGGGGTCTAGTTGTGCCCCGAAGATTTTGGTTGATGTAGGTCACTTCTAAGGGTTCCAAAATCAATTTTGAAATTTTGAAAACGCCCTAACTCAAAAAATTTCGATATAAAGGTATTGTTTTTCCTTCAATTTAAGATTCTATAGAATTTTTAGAATTTTTTAAGACCACGCGGAGCTCTGTAGGACAAACCGTTCGCTCCCTACGAAAATTTAAGGGTTTATATTGAAATATATATATATATATAAATCAAAAAATCAAAACTCGAGTGTGAATCGCAAAAGAGGCCTAATCTCCGTTCAAATTAGAGCTGACCGAAATGCGATCGATGGTTGGTGATTTTGATTTTTTTTTTTTTTTTCTTTTTTTCTTCATATTGGATGGTTGGTGATTTTTTAGACGAGTGATCTATATAGAAAAATAATAAACCATTGTGTAATAATTTGCAGCGTTTTACATCGAATTTTTCCTATGAATCCCGGGCTATTTCGATAGGCGCTCTTCGGGAAAAACATGTTCAGATTGTCAGCTTTCTAACGGTATATCGATTTTTCTTTTTAAAATCCATATTGGGGGAGTAAATCAAGTTCGAATGCAAGAAAACGTGTGTTTTACAAGAAAATCCAGTGTTTTAGGCGGTGTTCGATCTCAAGATGACTTGACGAGTTTGGTATCATTTCCTACGTAATTTTTTACGCTGAATCCAATGGTGATACTTCCGAATAATACAGACTGCTAGAAAGTGGATTTTTCGAGGAAACCTTCATATTTTTGACAATAAACGTATTATTCATAAATAAGGAAGTGAGCATAAAGTAACGCATTTCTACTCAATAAAAACATCAACTTTCAAGCTGATTGATGTTTTCATTGAGTAAAACTTTGTTACTTTATCCTCACTACCATATCTAGAAATAATGCGTATTTTATGTACGAAAATCGAAGATTTTCTTCGACAAATCCACTTTTTAGCTGTTAGAATCATCCGGAAACATCACCATTGGATTCAGCGTGAACAATTACATAGGAAATAAAACCAAACTCTTCAAGCTATCTTGAGATCGAGGGGTACTAAACCGCTCAAAACACTGGATTTTCTTGTAAAACACTCGTTTTTTGGCATTTAAACTTGATTTACTCTTCCAATTTGAATTTTAAAAAGAAAAATTGATAGACCGTTGGAAAGCTGACAATTTGAACATGTTTTTTCCGAAGAGCGCCCATCGAAATAGCCAGAGATTTAAAGTGAAAATTTCGATTTAAAAAGAGTCATATTTCGAAAAAGATTTGAAGTTTGCTATTTGCCTTGATTTTTTAGAAATATTTTATTGCTAAAAGATTGTGGTTTTTCACTGGGTAGCTTGGAAATTTAACGCTTTTCCCAACGATATCCTTTCATTTGATTTACTTGGTAAATAACAGGAATTATGAGAATTTTTATGACGCAAGGTCGAAAACGCGAAAAAAAACTTTGAAGTGAATAAAAGGCATTTTGAGTGGGTTAATTGCCAAGAAATTGCTAAGACACATTTTTTTGTTGGAAATATTGTGTAAATCGAACCCCGAAGTTATGCCCATCTTGAGTGTAGACACCCTGTATAGGTACTATTTTTTTACCTTGAGAATTTTGTATGTCACTTTGATACGATGGAGTGAAGAATAGACCCCTTACACATGCGATTTCAAGAACTATCACTTGTGTTCTCCTGTTGTAAAGTTCAATTTTAACTCCGGCTTCTAGGGATCATTGGTTGAGAGTGCGATTAAATTCATCACGTTTTAGTGCAGGTTCGGTGACTAGTATCAGTTCTTGGACGGGTAAAAGAACAAGAAGATATTGCAATGGCCAGCAAATTTATAAGTGGAAAGTTTTCAAAAAATGGGGTCCTTGTACGTGATATTAGAAGTTTTTGGTCGAAATTACTATCTCGAATATCAGAAGATCATACATGAATCGGAATCAGCCTAAAATTTCCTTTTAGAAGATAAATGAACTGAACAAATTATTATTTCAAGTTTGTTATTTAATTTTGATAGGACTGAGTTCTATATGTATAGTTTCGGAACAGGATACGGGTCTCTGGAAGGTCGAATGGTTTGAATACGCTGCCGAAGAAATCTAAGGGTTCCAAGTTGTAGGTAGGAATGACCTCCTTTTTCAAAATTTTGATGCCCCGAAATCCAAAAACTTCATTCGAATGATTTTCAGCCATATTACCTACCTTTTGTGCATTCTATGCACAGAAACCTTTATACGAGGTGTCTACACTGAAGTTGGCCAAAACTTCAAGATTCGATTCTACCAGGTATTTTCAACAAAAAAGTCTCCTAGCAATTTAGTTTTAACCCCGTTTTCCTAGGTTTTTTTAATGTTAAGATTTTTTTCGTGTTTGTGATGTTATGTCTTTACCACTAGCATAACTTCCATTATTTCCAAGTAAATTCAAATTTGTGGATATCGTTGGTCAAGAACGTCCAATTTCCAAACTACCTGGTGAAAAATCAAAATCTTTTAGAAAAAAAAAACATTTCAAAAGAATCAAGCTTAAAAGCAAAGTTTTATTTTGTTACTTAGTTACTGTTTTGGTTCATTATTTTCAATAATGATAAAGATTTTCCCATCAGCTTTCCCATGTCTACCAAAATTGTTGAGGAAAACGGTGTTCGAATGCAAAAAACGCGGCAAATTATTACACAAAGGTTTATTATTTTTCTATAAGTCACTTCTATAAGATCACTCATTGTTACCATCAACCAACATGAAGAAAAACATTCGCATTACGGCCAGCTAAAATTTTAACGGAGATTAGGCCTTTTCTGCGATTCACACTCGTGTTTTTGATTTATCGTACGTCCAACCTTTAAATTCTCGTAGGGAGCGAACGGTTAGTCCTACAGAGCTCCGTGTGGTCTCAAAAATTCTAAAAATTCTATATTATCTTAAATTGATGGAAAAACAATACCTTTATATCATAATTTGTTGAGATAGGGCGTATTCAAAATTTCAAAATTCATTTTTGACCCTTAGAAGTGACCATTAAAATTGGTCAATGCTAAGTGGGGAAAGTGCCGCGTACGGCGGACGGACGGCCAAATTTTTATTCGATTTTTGGATTCTAAGTACCCTAATTCGTAAACCAAAAAATTTTGAGGGGGTGTTAAACAAATTTTTTTCTTGGTCAATTCCAAAGGTTCATTATTGAAAATAATGAACCAAAACTCTTCAATGTTTGCTTAAATAACACGTTTTTCCGCATTCAAGCACCATTTCCTTCCTCAAATTTAATAGTAAACCTAAAAAATGATAGAACGTTGAGAAGCTGACAATTTGGACATGTTTTTCCGAAGACCGCCCATCGAAATGGGCAGAGGTTCAGAGTGAAAACATCGGTCAAAATGTCAAATTTTAAAAGGAGGTATGTTTTTTGAGTCGATTTTTTAAAAATATTTTATTTCTGTAAGTTTTTGGTTTTGCACTACGTAGCTTGGAAATTTAACGTTTTTTTCTTACGGGTCTTCCGGTTGGTGTGGATGGTCCGGTGGTGGGAGGGGGGGGGGGGTCGCCTTGTTGGTTCTGCCACGTTTAATAGGGTATTTTTGTACTTCCCGTGTTGCCAAAACGCGAAACTTGAAAAAGAGCAGCTAGCGCGAGTACATATTTTTTTCAGACCTCCTCCGTGAAATCGTGAAAAGTGAACTCCTGTGGTGACGTTAACGTGACGCTTATTTATTAAGTTGGCAAGGTTACTTTGTTGGGTTTTTACTCCTTGTCTATTTCAAATTTTGTTCCCCTTTTAAGGCCATATCACACGAGCGATTTTTCAGCTTTTTTCCGCAGAAAAATCGCTGGAACGTGAAGAGGAAGAAGTACAGTGATTCAAGTATCCATGCAAGGGAAGAAGTACAGTGTTTCAAGTATCCATGCAGCGGGTTTTTAATTCCACTTCCCCACCCCCCCATAGCACAGCCTGCACCCTGGTGGAGCGATTTTTCTAGCTTTGGAATATTTAGAACGCGTTCTAATTTTTCTAGTCCGCCATTTTGTGCGGGAAAAAAAGCTGGAAGGAAACCATTCGAAGGTTCTCCATTGATAAGTAATTTGTGGTTGTAGCATTCCTTGATCTACTAGTCGACGTCTGTTCAGTTTTCTGCAGTTTTCCGAGAGAAAAATTAATCAGTTCTTCGTTCATTTTTAAACCTCCAACAAGTATGCCGCCGAAGGATATAGTGAATAGGTGGACAACAAGTGAAACTTCGCTTCTCATCAATTGTGTAGAGAAATATCAGAGAAAATATCAGAGAAATCACCACTAATGATCAAGGAAATAGGGTCCATTTTGAAGAATAATACGGCAGGAGCACAAAAACTGAAGAAAACGAGATCGTAGTGATGCCACGGAGACAAGTAAAGTGATTACTTTTTCTGGGAGTGGGAGCGACGCTAAAACGTTGCTTCAAAATTCCACACTACTATAACCTGATCCAAAACTTGTAGTCACGTTAGAGTGAAAATCGCTGGCCGCCAGAATGCGCTCTATTCGCAGTTTTCTGCGGTTATTCTTCTTCAACTTCGCCTAACTTATTCTAACTTCCTCTTCACATTCCAGCGATTTTCCAGCGGAAAAAAAGCCAAAAAATCGCTCGTGTGATATGGCCTTAAGATAGGATATTTTTTGTTTTTGATGTTCCTAGTATCATGATGGAAGTTGTGGATGAATGGATGGAGCTTATGGCAGAGTGCATTGTACTGAGTATTGAGGACTGAGGAGGAACTTGTGCAAATATTCAAGGTTTATTTTAGGTCTCTGCTAGAGAAAAAGCACCCCATTTCAGAAATTCTACGTTCGGGCGTTTTCAACTGAGGACCATGGCAAAAGAGGAAGTTTCAACTTTCGCTTCAAACACCAGTATATACCAAAACTGACTTGAGAATTCAACATAACCACTTGGAACAATCTAATGCTCCCTTACAGATCAAATTTTCCAAAGTTTTTTATCATTCAATTCAATAAATATTTTTTGATAACAATATAGATAATAATATAATATTATAGATAATAATATAGATACCAAAAAATAGGTATGTACCAGTAAAATAAAGAAGTATAGTAGTACCTACAAAGTGATGTAAAAACTATAAGAGAAAAAATTGGAATCCACAGTAAATGAAACAATTATGAGAATTGAAATGAAATAATTTCAAAATTATTGACAAAGTGGGTAGGTAGTTCTACAAACAAATCTTTTCAGTTCAAACTTCAATATTACGTTGTGATATGATTGCTGTTTTCTGCCTTGAGTAGACCATGGAAGAAGAAAAACAACTCCATCTACTCTGAGGTTATCCTCACGTAGCGCACCCTCGCGTAGACAACCGATTTTTTCAAACGCCAAAAGCTGGCTTTTGGCGTCAAGGAACTTTTTGCGTGTGGGAGTAGATACGTGTGAATCGAAACGGCAAGTACAAAAATACTCTAATAACGTTGGGGATGTCTACCTAATACTGGAAGGCATGCCCGGCAGCCGCCATGATGGGTGGGTCCGGGTTTGGCAGGGCTACCTGGCTTGGCTCGAGCTGTTGGCGCCTCGTATAATATACTGTGCATAGAATGCACAAAAGGTAGGTAATATGGCTGAAAATCATTCGAATGAAGTTTTTGGATTTTGGGACCTCAAAATTTTGAAAAAGGAGACTATTTCCTACAACTTGGTGCCCTTAGATTTCTTCTGCATCGTATTGAAACCTATTCGACCTCCCTGAGACCCGCGAGGAGAGGGTAAATTTGTCGAGGAAATTAGAATAATGAGGTAAGTATGGTGTGAGCAAAGCGATGAGTACTTCAGCGGCCCCAGGACCTAGATTCGTCTTCGTAGCGAAGTTCTGATGAGAGATGAAGATGATCCAGGAATGAATCGGGTGATTAATTGCACATTATAACGCCAGATGGGCCAATATACCTCAAAATTAATATATGAGCCAGAATTATATTAATTTGGTGCGGTTTATTAATCGGAGAAATGTATAACATCGCTCGTTGAGGGAGGAGATTGAAGTCAGGGTGTTGACATGTTCGCACTATTATTGGTGAGGGATGAGAGGGGCGGAGCATCTGTACCCAAACAATTATCATAGTTTAATTATCTAGCTAATTATAAGATAACTAGTATAAGAACTAGTATAAGATAATTAAGGTAATTATCTAGGCGTAAAATCGATTTAAATATTTCTTTGAAAATTAGCTCGTTGACTCATACGAAAGTTAATTAACTTCGCTTCCGAGCTTTGAAAAAAAATCGTAACCTTGATAGTTGAGTTTCCTTGGGATTACCGAGCTGAAGGTTCATACAAAGTTGTTCTACAGCCAGTTGCAGCTTGCGCCATGCCAGTAATGAAGGGATGGAGGATCAAGACGAATTCTGACATGACGAGGAAAGCCAGAGAAGGAGTCATGGAATTCCTTCTCGTCAACCATCCATTGGATTGCCCCATCTGCGACCAGGGAGGTGAATGCGATCTCCAGGATCAGAGCATGGCGTTTGGGTCTGATCGTTCGAGATTCGTTGATATAGATTTCTCCGGCAAGAGGTAACTATACTTCTGGTCAACAAATTGTGAGCCTCATATCTTTGGTAACCCGTGGTTCCCACCAAACTACTTGCAAATCTGAACGGGTTTATGGTTTAGGGGATCGGCAAGTCCCCTAAAGAGCTCTGCAGGTCAAACCGTTCGCTCCCCATGAGAACTTCAAGGTTGGACGTACGATAAATAGTCGTAAAGAGGCCTAATCTCCGTTCAAATGTTATCTGACCAAAATGCGATTGCCATTCGCTTCTTCGAGAGGAGCATCTAGAACGCGGCCCGTAGGTGTTGCTTCCTAGCGACACTGCAACGAATTTTTTTTTTTCGTGTTATCGACTTGACTAAACTAAAATGGTCTTCCTTAAATCACACGCCAATTCAAATCTTATTGCACTTTTAAAAAAAGCGCTAAATTTCCAATTTTCATTATTTTCATTTCATTTTCATTATTTCATTTTCATTATTTGTTTTTCATTATTTAATTTCATTTCATTATTAGTTCGTCTTTGTTTTTCATTATCTTTGCTCCAATTATCGGTAACATCGGTCATCCCAATTATCCTGCGCTCCTCGTGGGGCCAGGGAGAACTAGCTCCAGTATGACACCTACGTCTAGTCATCAGAGAGCATTAATTAGATAATTGAGAGATTCGCCATAGTGTCGCTAGGAAGCGCGTGCAGCACCTGCGGGCCGCGTTCTAGATGCTTCTTTCTTCAGAGGCGTCTGGATCTCCAGCGGCTCGTCCTCGACCCAAGCGCTCCCAGCGGCCTTTCTGCTAACTCTATCTCCTCCGTTTCCATGGACCTAGTATCCTACTAGAGTATCCTACTGGAGATCTACATGTCTGTTTCTCACTTTTTCCTCAACTCCACTTCCACCCGGTTTAGCATTAAATTTTTTTTCTTTTCGGATGGATTGCTTTTATGAAAAACATTGTTTTTGACAACAATATGAATCATTCCCGACCTAAAATTGAATTGCAAAGACAGAAAAGTCGAGAATGTTTTTTTTCCCGAAAACGTCCCTCCGCCCTTCTAGTTTAGTTTAGCAATCGCAGTTTTAATTTTATATCTCCTGGACCACTTGCTCTCTCACCTTAAGAACTTGGTGAGGATGTTGGGTATGTAGAGAGGAATGGATTCCAATTTCTCCGGGCGGCCGTCAGGGACGGGGAACGTGTTTCGCGATTATCAGGTTTCCGGGAAAAGGGGCAAAAATGGGTCAATGAGGGGGTCTCTCACTTTGCAACTATTTTTCCTAGATTCCTGGATAGTTTCTCTGGGGGATAGCAAAGCCAGATTTGGTCGGGCGGCCATCAGTGAGTGGGGGGATTTGATCCAGGAATCTAGGAAAAATAGATGCAAAGTGAGAGACCCCCTCCTTGACCCATTTTTGCCACTTTTCCCGGAAACCTGATAATCGCGAAACACATTTCCCCCTCCCCTCCGTCCCTGACGGCCGCCCGGGGAAATTGGAATCCATTCCTCTCTACATACCCAACATCCTCACCAAGTTTCAAGGTGAGTGAGCAAGTGGTTCAGGAGATATTAAATTAAAACAGCGTTCGCCCATACTAAACTCGGAAGGCGGTGGGACTTGACGTTTTCGGGAGAAAAACATTCTCGACTTTTCTGTCTTTGCAAATCAATTTTAGGTCGGGAATGATTCATATTGAACGTAAAAAAAAATGTTTTTCATAAAAGCAATCCATCCGAAAAGAAAAAAAGTTATTGCCAGAATCTATTGCTAGGTTCCCCATCGATTTTTTCTGTTGCTAGAATCTATTGCTAACTTCACCCCGTTTTTTTTTTTTTTTTTTTTTTTTTAGACGATTGCAATGGTTTCATTTTTTTTTTGGAAAATTCGCTACAAGTGCCTTCGGTTACCGAAGAATGAAGCTTGTCTTGTAAAAACAATTACCTATTTTTTTAGGTAGGTACTTAGAAAGAAAAAGGTTTTTGTATTGACCTGGACTACCTACCTCCAATCATTGATGAGACCTCACCGAAGTTCATCATGCACCGTCTATTATTATTATTAGGTACCTGCCTACCTATTATTATCATCATCATCACGGTTGAGAAAACGCTGCCAATTAGGGTTGAATGGGTTTATCAATTAACAGTATCAATCAACGAAAACGAACCTGGAGCAGTGGGCCGTTCAGAAGATTGAGGTTTTTGAACGCTAAGTGCCGTTTCCCCCCACTAAAGTACCTACAGCTTGCCAGGTGATGATCCGGGACTGTTTTCAATGGTTTCAGCCTAAAAAATAACAGCCTAAATAATAACTAAATAAAAACCTAAAAATAAGTGGAAAGTGATAATCCACTCGCTAAGTTTCCCGAGTATGACTGATTTTCCCTCATTAGCAGCATTTTATGCTCAACTCTAGTAGGATACTAGGTCCATGGAAACGGAGGAGATAGAGTTAGCAGGAAGGCCGCTCTGAGCGCTTGTGTCGAGGACGAGCCGCTGGAGATCCAGACTAGGGATGGGTATCGGTACTCGATATTTCAAAATATCGATACTTTCGTACCGATACTCGATATTTCAAAATATCGATACTTTCGTACCGATACTCGATATTTTAGTATCGATACTGCACTATCCGATATTTTTGGATATCGATACTTTGGATCCGATATTTCTAAATATCGAATATCGATACTGTTCTCGCGGAAAATTCAACATAATGGCTAAAAAATGAAGAAGATAGAGAGGCTCCTGGGTCATTACTCTTAGGTTGCACAAATAACGTTTATATCATGGAAAAAATCACTCTGCTTGGACTCTTAATAGTAAAAAATGAATAAAAGTTGTTGAAAAAATTATTTTTCTGAGAAAATTGGATGGTATTGATAGTTTGTGACACTAAAGTATCGATACTCGATATTTCAAAATATCGATACTCATGCCCAACGATACTTGGGATATCAATACTTGGATACGATACTGTATCGATACAAAATATCGATATTTTTATAACGATACCCATCCCTAATCCAGACGTCTCTCCTTTCTTCGAGTTGTACTCAGTTTTGTGTCCTTAGCAACCAGTAATCAAATTTCCTAATGAAGGCACCCATTTCTTCGAATTGAATGTGAAGCGTTTGTTTCGTCAAAATAAACTTGATTGTGAAGTGACATTATGGTAGGTAGGTTGTGGCATGAAGGCGCAAAACTGAGTACAACTCGAAGAAACAATCCCATTGCGTCAACGGATTGGGAATGGGGTCAACCGGAATTAAACTCCTTCTTTGCCGACCTTTCGGTAAATGTATTACCTTCTTCAGGGCTCGAAGGACGTTACTCAGTGGGCATACCAAACGTCAATATGATAGGTATGCTCACTTAGGGGCGGTTTATCAATGCTCAGGTAAAGCCTGGGTAGCTGTCTGCCTCGGATAACCTCTCGGGCAAACCAAACGGGTCGTTTATCAACGCACTTTTAACCCCCAGGTAGCGCTTTCTGCTGGATAACTTTGCCTGGAGATCCGAGGTTCCGGTAAAGGCATTATTCCTTGGGTAACTTCCATTTTGTCGTGATTTGGAATCCATATTGGCATTGATTCGTATTCATAATTATTTGTGATTCTTTCGCACTTCATAATGTTTCACAACATACTTAGTTTATTGATAGTTTCGGATTTTTCAGATGAGGAAATAGTTTAATTTCTCGAGTATGGTCATATTAATACGTTTCGACCTCGTCCTGACTATTTCAACATGCTGAATGTCAAATTTCATACCGACTCTCCTAGGAAACCGTCTTCTATAGTGTTGTAGTCGATAGATGAGAAAATTGAAATTCACAGTTACAGAAATCACTCCATATATCGATACTTCTCTTCATACTCAAATTCTATGGCCTTGGTGAGTAGATTCCAATAATACCAATGGAACGACAATACGGAGTGTGGAACAGAAGGATCCCATAATTAATCGGAATTATTATTGGAATACGACTGAAACTTTCGACGACGACCATGTTTATTTTGGTGACAGCAGTACTCCGCTTTGCACAGGGACAACCTACCTCATACGGGTCCAGAAATAAGCATACTTTTCGAAGAAAATACTAACTAATGATGTTTTCATACCTGATGAACACCTTGAAGACTACACCAGTGCAGCTAGGGATCGTCTCGTTCATGAGTATTTTGCAACAATGGTGTGAGAGAATTTAGGAAAATGTACTGAGAGGTTTGACGGGTAGAAATATAAAAATATGCTGAGCATATATTTCAAGTTTATTACAATATTCATAGCATGTAATAACAATAATTTTAATTGGTATGTTTTATAATACTTTCAGTAATTACAAGAAAAAAGTAATAAATTCATTCTTTTTTACTTATTTTTCATTCTTCAGTCTCCCTCACCTGCACAGAAAAAGAACATCATGTTAGTTAACACGTATCTGAAAAACATTGATACAAATAACTCGTATTGTTCTATTATCAAATAAATCATTTATTAATAAATAAATAAAAGTGAAAGAAGGTGCTATGTCCCAAAAATAAATTACGAGAAAATTGATTTCAAGTTTAGACATTTAGACCAGTCAATTTACACCAAAAATGCCAAACATCGGGGGGTATCTACAATTTTTCTGTATGTTGTTAGGACCCCATAATGCACTAAAAACTGTGAAATTTGTTCTTCAGTTTCTTAACTTCAACTTCTAATCTATGATAATATTAATCATTTATGCGCAGTAACTTTCCAAAGTACATTAACCCATTAGTGCCCATTGGTGACAGTTAAGATCAACCTGAGCTCCATAGGTTGGATAATAACGGAGATTCAGCAATTTAAAAATGGGTAATTTTATCCAAACAGTGAAATTTTTGTTTAAAGGCAGTGTATTGAGCCTCTCATTCGCAAAACTACTGATTTTAGATAGAAGTAAAGAGAGAAATGTGAATAGATTGTAATCAGCTTCATTTAACACCTGAATCATACCTGTAGCTATCATACATTTATTATTAAAAAATGATAAAATCAGTAGAAAAATAGTATTTCAAAAATAGAAGGTACTTACCATCAGAAGTTTCAGACGTTTTCCGCGAACAAAAATGAGAAAACTCGGATTTTAAACAAAATAGACTTCGCAGGGGTTGTCTAACCTCTACTATTTTACTGAAAAACCTACAAAAAAGGATGAAAAAACCAGTGTTGAAATGCGGGGGAATCAGCGTTGTTGTGATGGTACCACTTTTTCCCTCAGACCAAGTTATCTGGGGAATACCTACCCGAGGAAGAGCTACCTGAGGGATAAATGTTGATTGATAAACGACCCCACAAAGTTGACCGCTTGGCATGGGTAAAGTCGAGGTAACTATCTGAGGCTTACCTAGGGTATACCTTTCCAATTGATAAACGGGCCCTGAGTAGTACCTACCTTGGTGGGATATTTCCCCTTAAAAAGAACTCTCAAGTTGATTCAATGTGTTTAGTTAATTTTGTAGAATATACCGTTTTAGTAGGTACCTACTATTTGAGACTCAAGTGTCAAGTTGAAATCACCTCTTCATTTCAATTCCAAAAAGCACCTAGCCACAGTTCAAATTTAGATGAATTTTCAGCTGTTCCTCATCCAAAAAAGCTGATGTTCTTTGAACAGATGGTGCCCAAATAGTGCCATGGTGAGGTTCTCTTCAAATAGCGATAGGTAGGGTAAAGTCCTGTACCTTGGGACACTTTTGGTTTTTGGCTTCCTGTGAAGTCCTGAAAAGGAAATTGGGTACCCTGGCTATTTTTCTTGTATCCTAGTCTAATGGCCAAGCTCCGTGATTTATTTCAGATTTTTCACTATTTTCAAAATATTTTTAAAATCAATTTTTCGAAATCACTTTTTTGTCCCGAGGTACGAGACTTGACCTGTACCTTGGGACACCCAATCCTGTACCTTGGGACAGGGTTTTACCTTGGGACAGATGGTAAATTTTATCCAAAAAGCTAGCAAAACTTTCAAATTGTATATTTAAATCAGTCTTTAGTCTTTAAAATAATATTGCTCGTTCTAAAAGTACAATACAGCTTCGAGAGGTAACTAAATATAGTGCATATCACAAAGGAGATCACGAAACGGAATGGCTAAATGAGTAAAACACCAATTCAACCTTCAAATATTTCTAAGGAATAAAATCAAAGTTAATGTCAAAATTATGACAAGGAGAAATAATCAGGTAAAACTTGAATCACAGAAAAATATTTGAATACTGAAGAGAACGACATCGACTTGACTTAAATGTCGAGAACTCTAAAGAATTAAAATTGGGGAAATTTCACTCATGATTTGACATTAAATAAGGAAAAATCGACTTCAGCTTCTATGGCTCCTATGGCAGCACCTGGAACGCTCCAATTCTCATCTACCACCAGAGCAATGGGGTATTTCAGTCAATTTTTTTTATTTTTTTAAAAAGAGTATGGCTCAGGAATAACTGTAATCGGGTCTGTTCGTCGAGAAAATGTTTTTAAAAAATCAGAGAAGCTAAGGAAAGTTGAAGATTTGAATGGTGTGACGTAGCTAGCCAACTGTCTTTGAAAAAAGTATCCATGCACAGAAACCCTTGGAGGACCTCTTGGATACTACAAAATACTACTCACAAACGCGCACGGGGTAGTGTGTGTGCATTTATGGTGGCCCGCCTTTTTTCAAACGTGTGATCTCTTTATTTAATTTTTCTACCACATGTTATAGTATCATTGGGCTTAAAGTTGTAGTGTATAGGTTTTCAAGGGTGCTGAATCCAAATTTGAGGTCAAAAACCTGAATTTCCGACCCACCAAAGTACCCCATTGCCCTCTGCTGAGCGTGGCATCTGAAAAAAAACACATTTCCGTGAAAATAATAATAATATTTGAGGATTACCTCAATAATCACCAAAGTATCGTGTCCCAAGGTACAAGAAACGGAATGTCCCAAGGTACAAGAATATTAACTTTTTACGAAAATTGAGTTGATGAATTGAATAATGAAGGAAATATCATGCAAACGTTAGGAACTTCAGAACTAACCTCAAGGAACGTAATGCAAGCAAAAGTAATGAAATATTCGACATACCTTCTCTCCAAAAGGGTTTTCAACTCACGTCCAAAATTTTTTCTGAACATTAGCAAAAAGTCAACTATGTGTTATCAGCCTGATAAGGTGGGTGATAGCGGGAACCACGAACAAGCCCCAGTGTTGCCAACCTATTTGCTTCCCTTTAGTGATTTTTCCCAATTTTTTCCTTCTTCCATAGTATGGATACTGCAACTGTCCCAAGGTACAAACGTCCCAAGGTACAGGACTTTACCCTACCTTTACCTGTAGTGCTCCTACTATGGAAAGAATCTTCAACTTCTGTAATGGTCTCTGTACTGGTGGGAATCTTTAGCTCACCACTCGAATTCCTTCTCAATTTGATGAGAAATGCGACGGAAAAGAATGGCAGACAGCTGGAGTCGCTTTTCTCAAAACCTTTTGAAAGGACGTCTGATTTAAATTTTTAGTGGTTATGTAGTTACTTATCTTCTACTCTGTACTAAGTAGTCATCCGTTGTTATAATTTAAGTACTGTTGTGCTCTCAGGAAAAGGTAGGGTGGAGTTTGGAACGTCTGACGAAGACTCTGTGAACGACAATGCCTCAGTTATCAGCCTCGCATCTGACGGCACCTTCCTCGAAGAAGGTGAGAACCTACAGCACTTTCTATTTAATATAATATATAATAAGTAATATGTAATATAATAAGATTGTAAGCTACAAACTTGGTTCATTAGTACGAGCATATACTCAATAGGATTTCGATAAAAGCTCTAGTTTGTTATATCGTTGACGTCCTGCTAAGTTCAAAAAACCAGGGCAACTGTCGAAATCTCAGGTAAACTGGAATGGCAGTTCAGAAGAAGAGATTCTACCTATTATTGCTACATCAGCCGGTCTTGTAGTCCCCAAGAACACCTCATAGCTGGGTTTACTATAAAGTAAAGTTGATCCCAAGTCCTTCCCATCTTTTGAAGAGGCCCTCGGTAAGCAAAAGACTGGTTGCGCGTTTACGAATTACAACGCCTAAATGTCTACCTTCAAGCTACAAACCTAATAAATATTGTTGGGATTCTTGGATACTTGGTGGAAGCTATACGGAAGAATCGTATCTTTCAGTGGAATCCCCAAAACACGCGATGAAAGCTGGAGAAAGAAATCTATGAGTAAAGTTGGACGTTATCGATGCTACGCCTACAGACAAGAAAATTGTGTCGATTTGGAAGGTGGAAGACGAATCTGAGGACGTTGGAGAAACGTCGGATGAACTCTTGGAATCACAAGGGAGATTAGCGTTCGTGAACACCGTGACAACGGGATGTTGTGGACCCGGTGTGGAGAGATGCAGTTCCGATCCTGAGTTCTTTTCATTTGGAGGGAAGGGAGAAGCGAATGAAGCCAAGCAGGGCAAGAAAAGATCCAGTCATAGTCGATGGAAACGAGGGCAGTTGATGACCATGCTTGATGAAAAGTTGAGTGAGTATGGATCTAGGGAAGTGCTCAAGACGACGGAAGCTGGAGCAAGAGGCACAGGAAAGTGTAGAATGGGAAGGGCAATTCCACCCAACAGGGAAGTTCAGAACGGTAGAAACCATGAAAACCACTGTCTATAGGCTCGATTACACAGGGCTAGTTTACTGGCCCACAATCTCACTAGCTAGCGAGTAGCTTGTAAAGTAGCCGGGTCGTCAACTTTTCCAGCAGCTCGCCAGCTAGTCTGCTAGTCAGCTAGTGAGCCGATGACACGGGGAGAGTTCACTAGCGGCTAGTGAATTCGCTGGCTAGTAGCTAGTAAACTCGCCCTGTGTAATCGAGCCTTATGGAAGGGGGGAAAGGAACGGCATAGATTCAGTCCAGAGTCACTAGACATGAATCGAATAATGGAACTTACTAGTCACTGGTACCAACCCAAAAGATGGATGGAACGAGAGCACTGGGAATACTTGAGAGCGAGTAAGGTTGTTTCATGGAAAGATCTTTTGTTACCCGAGAGAAGATGTGGAAAAGCCAGAACGGACGCTGGCAAGAGGGGCAAACCCAAGACCTCATGCTGGAACAAGATTGTCTGTGGAACTTATGGTCTTTCTTTTGTGAAGAGGAATTAGATTAGTGAGGGAGAAAATTCTAAGGAAAAGGGAGGGGGTAGTGTTGGGATTCTTGGTTACATTGGTAACTTGGTTATGAAATATTTCAATAAAAGTTTCAGTCTCAGTTTGTACTACCAAGGGAGCGTTACTGATTTTGTAGATTCATTACAAAAAAAAAAAAAAAATAAATATTTTTCACTTGTGTAAACACTGGTTTCGATTGCAACAGGGAATGAAGAGAACGAAGACACTATCCAAAACGACGTATTCGAAGAAAAGTTGATGGAAGCTATTGATGGGTTGACACAGAAAAGTGCTCAGGGGCGCACCAGCTGTCTGGAGTCTGTGAGCACATCCTTCACCATGAGATTCATACCGGAATTCGTTATGAACAGGTGAGTACTATTGATAATATTTCCAAGTAAAGTCTACCAAGGTAGCGGAAGTATTGTTATCACCTTTCAACGTTAAAAAAAGTTATCCAAAATCAAAATTTTTACTCCAGTTTTACGTTCTAGACCCTCCTGAACAATTTTGGTTCCGAGCCTGTCTGTCATGAAATCCCCGTAACGCGCAAAACTATACAAAGTTATTGTCCAATTTCGATTTTTAAAAAATTGCAGGGATGTTATGTGGGTTGACGTGTTGATAATCCCTTATGAAAATCATCGCCCCAAGATCAATCAAGTAGCCCGAGGGCTACCCGATTGAGGGCTAGCAGATCCCAACCCGTGAGGGCTTGCAGATCGCCCTCAATGCATTTGCTAGGCAGCTAGCCAGGTGTGGACTTGTGGTTAACCCTGATAAGTGTGGGTCGGTCTCCTTGATCCCGTCAGGTCGCCAACATAAGGTGAAAGTTGTGGATGGGGGTTTTGTGATAGGACAATCCCCCATCCCATCTCGATCCGTGTTGGAGGTTTGGCGGTACCTTGGAGTCGACTTCATGGGGGTGGCCACCATTAGTGCCAGCCGTGTGGACCTTGGTAGAGCGCTAGCTCGCGTTACCAAGGCTCCATTGAAGCCACAGCAGAAGCTGCGCCTCCTCCGCACGTACTTACTGCCAGAGCTGACCTGTGGGTTAGACTTGGGCAGGCTTACGGCGGGGAGGCTGCAAGAGTTAGATCGACAAGTTCGCTCTGCTGTGCGCTCTTGGCTGAGGTTCCCACCTGGTGTCCCAAGTGCCTATGTTCACGCACCGGTCAAATCCGGTGGGCTTGGCATTGTGTCTCTCTCGGCATGTATCCCTTCATTGCGCCGCCATCGCCTGCTAGCCCTTCAAGGGTCGAGCTGGGAGGTCGCCCGTGCGGCTGCTGATCTTGATTTTGTCAGGCAGCAGTTAGCATGGTGCGACCGAGCAACACCATCTGCTCCAAAACCCAGTTCGTCTGCTGAGTTCGCTGCTGCGCTGCATGAGTCAGTAGATGGTAAAGAACTCCGACAGTGCTCCGAAAGCCTAATCTCTTCCCAGTGGGTAGATTGGGCTTCGGAGGGCATTGGGGCCCACGACTGCCGACACTTCCACGCCGTCCGCATGGCAACTCTGCCAACTGCGGTACGGTGTTCGAGGGGTAGTCGTGGGACAACTCTACCCCTTTGCCGCGCCTGTCGGAGTGGAAATGAACATCTGTATCATGTAGTGCAGCAATGTCCTCGGACTCATGGGGGCCGCATTTTACGTCATGATGCGGTCGCCAAGCAGATAGCAGGTGCTTTGTCATCTAGCGGCTGGGATGTTGAAAGGGAGAGATTATACCACATGCCAAGTGACCAGGGTAAGAAGCCCGACATCGTTGCCGTCAAGCCCGACCAGTCTTGCATTATCCTGGATGTCCAAGTTGTCAATGGCAGCTTGGACATGGAGCAGACTTGGCGGGCTAAGATAAGAAAGTATGATAGAAATGATTTACGGCAAGCGGTGTCGGAGCTAAAAGGAGTGGCACCCAACAACATCAGGGTGATGGCTGCAACCTTATCATGGCGCGGGGTGTGGTGCGGGAAAAGTGCCACGGAGTTGCGTGAGTTGGGCATCTCAGTAGGCGTACTCCGTGGTATCACCACCCGTGTCCTGCTCGGCTCATATTTGAACTGGTGGTCGTTCTATAGAGGCACTTCCCTTCATCCCTCTCTCCCACCCCCACCTTCCTCATCTTCCCTCATCCCTAGGGCCGGCGTCGGGTGAGTCCTGGGCGTCCTCCCCATTATTTTATTTATTTATTTATTTACTTTCTTTATGGCGTGCCCCCTCCGTCAAAAAAGACATTTTGTCTTCGAGGGGAGTTAAAAAAAAAAAAAAAAATCAAATTTAAATTGAATCTTACTCATAAGTTAATTATATGAGAATCTATCCCTAGTTCTAGGGTATTTATTACAGTGTACTAATGGTAATTTTTGGACAGTCATGTTTGTAATTTAGTAGGTACCTCAAAATGCAACACTTCAGTATTATTAGGCGTTATATTTACATAAAATCACTAATGACTTTTAAAAACAAGGAAAATTAATAGTGTAACTCCTAGAATAATTAAGAGGGAATTTGGAGAACATATGCCCCCATAAACCTTCTATTGCTAGTTCAACTAAATAAACGGTCGAGGCTAGAATGATGTTAGATCACTTTTGCAACTAGGTACATTGAAATTTGAACAAATAGGTACCTACCTACTCCATGTACAATGAACTAAAACTACCACAATTTCAGAACCAACTATTTAGTAGTGCAAACCATTATCACTATCTAATTAAAATAGAATCTTGCTCATAAGTTAATTATATGAGAATCTTGCTTTTTATGGCAATTTCACCACATTCGTTCAACCTCAAGGAAGAGAAGTTGGAAATGGGAAGGTTGATGGTACCTATGAAGTGGCCAGGAAAAAAAGGATAGGAATGTCTACTTGTTGTGATCAGCGACCTCTTCGCATTTCTGTCCATCCACTTCCTTGGCTCAAGTGGTAGGAGCTCCGATTTAGAATCGAGACGATAGGAGATCGATCCCCAGTCGCGGGAAGTTAATTTTTGATGATTCAACAATGTGGCGCAGTCGCACCGGACACGAAACGTCTCCTCAGCATTTCTCAGAGAAACATTAATTCATTTAAAAGATTGGGTCATCAAAACAACTCCCTCTCGAGACAGAGTCGAGCCACCGCCTGTTCGGACAAACGTTGAGGTCAGCAGATCCCCCGCCCCGTCAATAAGGAAGAATAACAAAAACTCCGAAGCCAGTCAAAAATAGCGCGTTCTCACTGGGTTGGAAAACGCCGGCCAAAGCTGCCCCTCACCTCCCTGACGTAGGTAACGGAGTACCTCAGATTTCCTAATGGGGGGGGAGATGTTGTGATCAGCGACCTCTTCGCATTTCTGTTCATCCACTTCCTTGGCTCAAGTGGTAGGAGCTCCGATTTAGAATCGAGACGATAGGAGATCGATCCCCAGTCGCGGGAAGTTAATTTTTGATGATTCAACATACTACCCTCCTTCCAATTGGAAGTCGATTTAAGGAGTCCTCGGAAATTCCTTTTGGTCTCCCCCCTGGTTGCAAGCAACCAGGGCAATTCACTCCGGAGAGTCGATTGTTCACACAATCAGCGTCCCAGCTTGCAGCAGGTTCCTGTTATAACCTACAGGTGGAGGCGCACGTTCTAGCTCGTGCTTCCGACTATGCAGGTCGGCACCCGAGTTTTTGACAATTCGCAAAACTCACATGCCGGGATCCAAGGCACAGGGGCCCTAAAGGGCCCAGTTCCCGGATCCCTTCCCAGAGACTGCAGAAGGGGACTGCAGCCCTGGGTGATTTAAACCACGACCCCGCGAATAGGAAAAAAAGGATAGTGATGAAAGGGTGCAAACTATCAAAACATGAATGTCGGAGAGAAGGTGAAGGTCGCGCAGGTGGCAGGCGTTTGAACGCTGCCACCGCCCCCTCGCCCCCAGCCCATGATCGCCCTCTCGCCCCCGCTCCATATCGTAAAAACGCGAATCCGACGGCTATGATCAAGTTAGAAAAATTCCGCAAACGGATTTGTATTCTTAATTAAATTCTGCAAGTGGCTATAAGGCCACTTTTTGAAAATTTTCAAAATTTGTACAAATTTTTGTTGGGGCAGTGAGAAAAAAAAAATTTGCACACTTTCTAAACCAATTACCCGGAATTCTACGGTGATCCTGAAGAGAAATCCGTTTTGCGGAATTAAAATATCTCGATCCGTTCTCAAATGAGAAGTAAACGAAATTTGGCCCTGATGGTGCTGCCATCTCTTATCTCAGAATCTCACTAAAACCTCGTGACATTTAGCCTTAAGTAGTGTCAATAGTTTAATATAATTGCCTAGTCTGAATAGTTCTTTAAAATGATGTTGAGTATGAATGATGGGTTATAAATAAGCTTGAGTTGCTACGATTTTGTCAAAGTTTTAGTTCGTTTTTAGAAAGCTGACTCTGACTGACGGAATTGAGCGCTGCTTGAAGAAAGGCCGTGGACTGGAGCAAGCTGCCGCAGCTCAGTTGGCGACCCTCTTGTGCGTGCAGCTGGGTTCGGGGGACATGACCGACCAAGTCTGTCGAGATATCTCTCCACTTTTGACGTTTATAGTAAATGACACATCGATGAGCGTCCCAGCACGATCCAAGGTCAGTAAAATCCACGTTTAATCAATTCTTTGACAAGAATTAGAACTCTCTGCTGGAGTTGGTACTTTTTGGCGTTGAGCTCTGCACTTACGAGGGTAGTTCGGAAAGTAAGAGTACTCGATTTTTCCAGACTTTGCAAAAATTTTATTAAAAAAAAATAACAGGGTATTACAGGCATACATCTAAGTTATTTTTCCACGTAATCGCCTTCTCGATCAATGCACTTTTGGGACCGTGAAATGAGCTTTGTAATCCCCTCGACATAAAAACTTCCCACCACCTCCTTGCTCCAGTTTGTGACAGCTTTTTGAACCTCCTGGTCGGTTGAAAAATGTTTCCCGCCAAGGTGCATCTTCAGAGAAGTGAACAGATGGTAATCAGAAGGTGCCAAGTCGGGGGAGTAAGGGGGGTGGTCTAAAATTTCCCAACCGAAGGAGTCCAAAAGAGCCTTGGTGAGGTTCGCCGTGTGCGGTCGCGCATTTTCATGCAAAAACAGACTCCCTTCGTCAGCATCCCTCTTCGTTTGTTCTGAATTGCCCTTCTGAGTTCAAGGTTTCACAGTATCGTTCCGCATTAATGGTTTCTCCATGCGGCAAATATTCGATCAAATGATGCCTTTTTGGTCCCAAAAAACCGAAGCCATGATTTTGTTTCGCTGAAATTTGGGTTTTGAATTTTTTTGTCGACGGTGAGGTGGTATGGCGCCACTGTTGGGATTGTATTTTTGTCTCAGGAGTGTAATGAGCTACCCAAGTTTCATCGCCTGTCACGATGGAGTCCAGAAATGCCTCACCTTCCACTTCAAATCTCTCCAAAATGCGGCGCGCACCTCGCACTTGGCGGGATTTTGAATTGACATTGTTCACGCAAACGCTCACCAATACCAGAGTTTTCGTACTAGCGAGGTGGTTAACCTCTCAATTTCTTCAGGAGATCTCCCCCTACAACGCAGTGCAGCTAACTTAGGGAAGAAAATTGCCCCATCCCGTGAGAGCACCAGTACTCTTACTTTCTGAACTACCCTCGTACTTGAATTTGTTGTTCTGTACTCCTGCTGTAGTCATTTTCTTGGTTGTTGTGGAGAAGGAAGCAGAGGACGTCAATTATACTTTATTCCCATTTATTCGGCAAGCGCTTTCGGGGCAAACTATGGCCCCTTTCTCAAGCCTATGTTCACTCTGCAATTATACTCCCTACTTACTTGAATTGGTGGTCTTTCCAACGAGGCCCCTAGGAACGGCGTTGGATAATAAGAATGCCTACATTATTACTGTTTTAATTTGAGTTTTCTTAGTGTGCCCCCTCTGCTTCCCAAGTCCATTCAGGGAAGATTTTAAAAAAATCTTTAGGTGCAAGTGCACTTGTGCAAGTCATTATAGTTTGGTCCTCTTTTGAAGTTGTATGGTGGATTCCATTTGGGGACAGCGGTATGGCTTCGGCCGTTGGGGCGTCGTTGTTTGGTGGTGGACTTTGAACCGACCTCTGCAGGGATCGTGAGTTCAAACCTCTTCACTGGCAGCGTGCGTTTATCGGCGGCCGGAGCTCTCATCTCCCCCCTCGTCCCAACCCAGGGCTGTGGGGCTATAGGAAGCCATGAGCGAAATCATCGGAACAAATTCTGATCTTCCCTTTGGAAGACAGCTGATGACGACCACGACGCCAGGAATGGCAGTCGGACGAAAATCCAACCTGAAATGGTTGTTTACTTACTTTTTACTGGTGTGTTCCATTCATGTTTTATCTGCGTTATTAGTGCTGCTGGGCCCTTGGTTTGCTGTCTTTCCTCGCCAACGTCGAAGACATCGGGGAGCCCATGGCAACGTTGGAAGGCGTGTTCTCTGCTTCCTATCACAAAGGCGACGGTGCAGTGCCCTCCATCGCTCCAGAACTGGCTCCCCTCCACTATGCTGCGTTGTCAGCGTGGAGTCTCCTACTCACAGTCATCGATATTTCTCCTGACACATCCAACATACCGTAAGTACCTGCTTGCACTATCTATC
Source organism: Apolygus lucorum (assembly GCA_009739505.2). Classification (NCBI taxonomy): domain Eukaryota; kingdom Metazoa; phylum Arthropoda; class Insecta; order Hemiptera; family Miridae; genus Apolygus; species Apolygus lucorum. The sequence goes on along the minus strand of CM019181.2, from coordinate 115,321 downwards.
CATACAATTTTGCATCAGACTGCTGGAGTAACGCAGGCTTGTAGACTGCTCCACCTATGCATTCCTCACTCCACCTTCACATTTTCATAAAATTACTTGGTAATGTTCCCTTTTTCAAACATTGTCAGTCCAGGAGCCAAATCAACATTTTCCCACTATGGTGTGTTCCAAAACAACACCTGACACTGTTGTGTCACTAAAAAATAACTTCCCTCGACTGGGGATTGATCTCCCGACTTTCCGACTAAACTACACAACCCTGAGTCGGGCCCGCTACCTCTGAACCATGGGACAGAAATGCGTAGAGGTAGCTGAAAACTGCATCACCACCTGGACTTGCCTAGAACTGAAATTCTCTAACAAAGGCTTGGGCATGTTGAAGGTATTCGGCCAGAGATTTGGGACCCAGAACTCACTTAAGACAATGATTATACTCAGGTATTTCTGTGTTCACCAGTCCACTGGTTCACCACCAGGATCGCTTTACTGTGCTAATAGATGGCCTTCTTATGTTTGATTGTGTTTTTATGAGATAATGGGAGAATCCTGAGACCCCTGACTGTTTAAAAAATTAATTAAATGCGAAAAAAATGGTCCTTTGAAAAAAAGTTTTTTATCTAAATTTTAATCTGTTCAGAATTTTAATTACATGAAAATTGACTGTAGTATGAAGAAGGATGTCGAATGAAAAGTTGATGAATCCATAAAAATGCGGAACTGTGTGAATGAAAAAGTTGAGAATTTAGACCGAGACCAAGGCTTTTGGAATCAAAACAGCAAGAGGAAACTTTGACAGCCATGTGTCTGATCATAAGTTCCGAGGAGTTCGATAAATTCAATGTAATTAAGTTTATCATTTCAATTTTGAGCTTTCAATTCCTTCTAGTTTCTGTCAGTGCCTGTTGTGGGATTATTGGATTATTAAGGTAGAATTGATAATACTGAAAAGAGTAAATGAATCTTTTATTAATATTATTATTCCCCCCCTTTATTATTATCTAATCCCCCAACACTCTAAAGTCTCTCCTCGTGATACCTTGGCGTCGACCGAAGATCCTGCGGGTGGCTTGACGTTGAAGTCCGAGGTCGTGGAAGTGAAGGCTTGAGGGCGAGAAGAGAGGCGGCACTGCGAGGTACTAGACGGGGCTAATCGTCCAGGATCACTCTTCTAGGAGAAGGCCGCAACAGGAGCTAGTTGTTGACGGCGGAGAATCCGTAGATGTAGCGATGCGAGATTCGGTGCTCGTCAGGCTTTTATAGATTCGGTCGGATCGCGGAATGGGGGTGGAGCCTGCTGCTGGCTGGCCGGCTCGGTCCCACCGTTGCGGATCCGACATCTCCCCCTTCCGGAGAAAAAGACTTTTTTGACGATTTTCACCTGAAACATAGTAATCTTAGCGTTACATTGACGTAATTTTTTCTTTTGGTGATTCCTCAGCCTTCCTCTTGTCTTCTTTTATGCCACTTCTTCGTGTTGTCCTTAAGTGAAGTTCCTGTGAAGTTCTCGTAGACAGGTCGTAAGGATCACTTTTGAGGAGTTTTTGTCTTAATCCTATAACATTAATAGAAAATAATTAAAATTTCATTCTCTAAATATTCTTTAAACATTTCTTGAATATTCTTTATGTATTTTCGTATTTATCCTTCATAACACATTACAATAATTATAATCATCATAACATCATTTATCATTAATTTCATTCTTCATTGATAATAAATTCAATATATTCATTTTCAATAAAATCGATACTATCTCTCATCATTTTTGAATGAATCATTTTAATATAATCTGATCATTTAAATTCAAATCCACTTTTTATATTATTTGTCTTATTTTGTAAATATAATTGAAATTCAACATCAAATCCATTAGGTACTGTCATTATTTCATTTTCTTACTTTTCAATTTTCTTTCGAAATTGATTCATTAATCATTTTCAGATAAATCATTCATATAGACAGTTCTAACATTACACTCCTTATTTCACATATCATAACGTTTATGTAATGATTCATTTCTTCATATTTTTATATTTTCTTCGACTTTTCTTTTAAATTTCCTATCAATTTAATATCATACAATAATTATTCCAGTTTAAAACAACAATTATTCAATTTATTATTATACGACTATTCTTCTTAACAATTACATATCAACATAATTATATAACTATTATTCCTAACAATGACACATCAACATAATTATTCCAGTTGAAAACAACAATAATTCAATTTATTATTATACGACTGTTCTTCTAAACAGTGAAACACTTCAAACAATGAAAGCTTAAACTTAATCCTATCATTCTATTATTTATTCTATCCCTGTTCAATATATCAATTCTTTCCTTTTTACAAAATTACTGGGACAAAGAATTATGACTGGGGTTTACTGGCGGTGGTACCAACTGTACACTTGTTTGTATGGTCGGGGTCACCTTGGTCTTTCTAACTAAATAAAAGTAAGTTAAACTCATACTAATCACTACTATTATAAGCAATAGAGTTGTCCCTATTGACATATGTTTCCAATGGATTTCTCGTTCCCACCATGGTACAATGGTGATATTTTCCAATTTAGGTGCCGACTCTATCAATTTCCCCATTTTCCTAAAGGGATCTTCTTCTTTTAAAAATTTATCTAAAATATTCATCTGTACCGTATCACATAAAGCGTTCAAATTATTATTACCCAATCCTATTTCTATAATTGGTTGTTTATACCTACATTTTTCTTGACAACCCATTTTACTAATTATTTTTAAATTGTCGGGACGGTCAATTTCACTTGCTTTTACCGCCCCCTCAACTAGTTTTTTGGATTCTGGTAACCCACATTTTCTCTACTCTGAACATTTTGAGTGGGCCCATTTTGTAAGGGGTAAAAATTATTCGGTCTTGTATTGAAGCTATCATGACCTCTTCCCCGATACGGTATCCCCCCAGAAATATTTACTTGTTGCAATAACATATTTCCAAGTACTGTTGCCAAATCGTTTGTATTAGCAACATTCCTTTGTCCTACATTGTAATAAGACCTACCACGATATGATCCTCTATGATTACCCAACTGCTGTTGATTTCCTGCAAATTGGCGGACTTGATATCCCTGGTTAAAATTCTGGTTTTGATAATTGTTTTGAGGATAACTACGATTTTGCCCCTGACTATAAATTCCACGGCCGCGATTTCCTCTATAAAAAGATCCCCTACCGCGATTTGCTGCCCACTTTTTATTCTCCGCTTCTAATAAAGCAATACGCGCATGCAAAGGATCTTCATTTCTAACAGTGACTTTCGGTTCAGTAGACAATTTGAGAAGTGCATCTACTTGGTATCATTTTATGACAGCTTGCTCAAAATCTGTCATACCTGCCATACTAATCCTGTATTCGTTTGGTAATCCTGCAGCTAATATACGTTGTTTTTCCTGAGAGGGCATATCTGGAGCTGCCTTCCAGACCAAATTTCTCAATCTATCTACATATTGTTTGATTGTTTCAGTTTCTAGCTTTCTTAAAGTAAATAATTCCAATCTGGCTGATTCGATTAAACTTGGATCTTGAAATTCCTGCCTTAATTGCAATTTAAATTCATCCCAATCAGGTTTTATTTTCCCTGACTTCTCCATTTCGTCATACCACAATTGGGCATCTGCCAGAAAAAAGCTCGGTATAGAACGCAGAATTTCTTTCTTATCCCAAGAATGATATTTTGCTAGTTTTTCCCAGCTATTGATGAATTGATTGATATCCTCATGATTTTGTGCCGAGAAATAACGTGGCGTTATCTTGATTGAATTGGCCATTTTAATAATTGGTTTAATAATTGGGGGATTTATGATTTTAACGTCTTTCGTCTTTCGAGTTTCGTCTTTCTCTACTTCGTCATAAATATTCTCTCCTGATTCTAAATCACTATTATTTTCATTAAATGTTTCTAACGAGTCTGTGTCCCCTTCATTTTTCACAAAACCCTGATCTTTTAATATTGCAATCGCTTCTAAAAAATGTTCGTCTTTAATTGCATTATTTATAATTATTTGTAACAAACGTAAAACATCTAAATCGGGTTGTAACCAAATTTCATTAATTTTTAATCTGTTTTCATCCCTTGTAAATGGTTGTCCCCCTAAATAAGTTATTATTTTAGAGTAATCAGCTGCTGTCAATTTATTTAAAATTCTCAGGGGTTCAGAAGGCCCTAAATGATACCTATCAATGAATCTCTTAACTATCAAAACTAATAGTGGATCGTTATCCGTCATTTACACAAAAAATTTCAGGATGAATTTAACTTGGACATTCTCAATGTAATTTTCTCTTTCCTAACAGTTGTTTCATCTCACGTATCTCCTGCTTAGGTGGATATACAAGATAATTTCAACTGCCAGTATCAGAGGTCCTTCAAATTGTAATCAATTTCTTTTGGCGACAGCTTTTTTTTTTTTTTTGCTGCTTGTATAGCTCGTTTTCAATTCGTCCACGAGCTACACAAAATGTATTGCATTGCTGCAAGACATGCCTTTTACAAAAGGGATCCTGCCGAAGTGATTTAGCCTCTAATTTCAGGATGAATTTAACTTTTCTGCTCACTTTCTTTGAGAGATCTAACCCTTTCTGTACACCAAGTGCTTAAGTCCAGGTTTTTCTACTCCTTGCGAACTCTTTGATAGTACCTGATTAGTACTTGTAAAAATGTATATAAGGCGCGTCCTTAACAACGCCTTATGCAACTGGCGTTAGAGCACAGTTGCCTAGGTCCCTACTTATTTGCTAAAAAGAGTTCACAAGCAGCGTATCCCAACGAAATGGCAGTTCAAAATTATTTAACGGAAATATTCCGATAACAAAAGGGGTTCCTAGCCTAAGGCCGTTCACTGTAAAATTGATAAAATTCTTATTATTAAACACACAAGAAAAAATAATAATGTAAACGAGAGAGACACTAGTGCACCCAAAAAAATAAAAAAATTTCAATAGAAAAATTATTGTTTCCAGGGCAAAATTATTCAAGATTTTTTTTTTTTTTTTTTTTTTTTTTTTTTTTTTTTTTTTTTTACTTTAGGGTTTTTCAACTTTAAAATTATTTCAAATTATTTTCAAAAAACTTTGGCGCCTAGATCATTATGTCAGGACAATATTATTAAACAATTTTATCCAATTTATTGATACCCGGCGCCTCCACCATTATGTCAGTGCCTGTTGTGGGATTATTGGATTATTAAGGTAGAATTGATAATACTGAAAAGAGTAAATGAATCTTTTATTAATATTATTATTCCCCCCCTTTATTATTATCTAATCCCCCAACACTCTAAAGTCTCTCCTCGTGATACCTTGGCGTCGACCGAAGATCCTGCGGGTGGCTTGACGTTGAAGTCCGAGGTCGTGGAAGCGAAGACTTGAAGGTGAGAAGAGAGGCGGCACTGCGAGGTACTAGACGGGGCTAATCGTCCAGGATCACTCTTCTAGGAGAAGGCCGCAACAGGAGCTAGTTGTTGACGGCGGAGAATCCGTAGATGTAGCGATCCGAGATTCGGTGCTCGTCAGGCTTTTATAGATTCGGTCGGATCGCGGAATGGGGGTGGAGCCTGCTGCTGGCTGGCCGGCTCGGTCCCACCGTTGCGGATCCGACATTTCTTCACTAATCCGGGAAAGGAAAGCCTCCCTAATGGTGTGGTTTTATTATACAGGGTGTCTACACTTAAGGTGGACATAACTTCAGGGTTCGATTCTACAAGGTATTTCCAACAAAAAATGTCTCATAGCAATTTTCTTTTAACCTACTCAAAATTCCTTTTTTTTTCAATTTAAAGTTATTTTCGCGTTTTCGACCTTACGGCACTGATATGGTCATAACTCCCTTATTTCTCCTGAAAATTCAAATCTGACTACACCGTTAGATAGGGCGTTAAATTTCTGTTATACTATTATTACCATTGTTGTTGCTCGTTTCTCTGTTTATATGTTCATAGTTGCACCAAATTTCTGTATCCAAGCTTATTCATTCTATCGCCGTCTTTTGGCTCAATAAAGCCTTGCAAATCGAGAAAGGTTTTATCTCAATTTCTAAGCTACCTAGCGCAAAATCAAAATCTTTCAGCAATTAGATAGTTTCAAAAATGAAGTCAAAAAGCAAACATTACATTTTTTCGAAACTTTTTTTACCAAAGTTTTCACTTCTAAATTTGACATTCAAACTTCATTTACTCTTCCAATTTGAATGTTAAAATGAAAAATTATAGACCGTTGGAAAGCTGATTATTTTAGCATGTTTTCTCCGAAGAGCGCCCATCGAAATGGGCAGGGATTTAGAGTGAAAACTTTGGTCGAAGAAAGTCAAGTTTCGAAAAAAATGTAATGTTTGCTTTTTGATTTGATTTTTTTAAACTATTTTATTGCTGAAAGATTTTGATTTTGCACTAGATAGCTTAGGAATTTAACGGTGTCAGATTTGAATTTTCAGGAGAAGTAAGGACGAAAACGCAAAAAAAACTGTAAAGTGAAAAAAAAGGAACTTTGAGTGGGTTAAAAGAAAATTGCTGAGGTACATTTTCTGTTGGAAATACCTTGTAGAATCGAACCCTGAAGTTATGCCCATCTTAAGTTTAGACACCCTGTATAAAGTTATAGCTGCGTATGTTAGCGCTGCATACTCATGAATGCTTATGCATAGTGATAGTATTGCTGCTCTGCAGGTGTGTTATTCTCTACTCAACCATTTCTTTAGGCCAAGAACCGTTTTCAATACAATTATTGACAAAACGAGATGGAATTTTGCACTACAAATTGATGCAATTATTTAAATTTGAATTACGAGCGGATTGAAATTAGGAAATAAAACTTTTTCTGGAAGACAAGCTCCCATTTTTCAAAAAATAATTTCCAGCTGATTAAATCAATGTTTTTATTGTTTCATCAGGAGCATCTCCCAGCTTGGAGAGCTCTTGGACTCCGCCCACCTTGACGTCCGGATGGCAGCTGGGGAATGTATAGCCCTACTCTTGGAGCAAGGGCGTCAGCATAATGACGACTGGTTGATGGAGGTTTGTACATCCCTTCTTTGTCTACCTTTACTCCTTATTAGTAACAAAAAGAATGAGGAATTTCACCGAATTCTGTTTGCATTTTTTCCTGAATAGTTAATGGTGTGGGACAGATGAAAATCGGGTTGATTTCGGAAAATAAGTCTCCTGTTATTTTTGGGAGACAATCAAAATTTATGATTTCAAAAAATAACCGGGAAAACGGACCTCTTCAACGTGAAGGGGGAACGCTCGCTGATTGGCTGTTTGGATTGCCGTCTCCTCCCTGTGTTGCCCGTTGGTATGACAAAATCATGTTATCTAAGAGGAAAGTTATCAAACAAAAACAGGGGAAACCTAATTTTCCCCATCTTGCTTTTTCTTCAGTTTTTCGATTTCGAACTTTACTGGTTTTGTGAAATCTTGCATCTGGGGACTATAGATTTCTCGATCTCAGCGCCTCAAGCGGCCATAAATGAACTATTCCAGGATGACGTCATCCTCCCGGTTTTTTTAAACGTTCATATTTTCTACACCGTTTTGTTTATTCGTAAATTTGGAAGTACGGGCTGAAAGTTTGCCGAAGAAGGGGGTTTTTCGAGGTGCTGAATCCGATTTTGGGGTCAAAAATAGGAAATTCCGACATGGTGAAATTCCTCATTATTCAGCAAGGAAATCGGGATTTGCCGCCTTATCATTGTTATGTTGCTTCCGAGTCTACTGAGGTAGCAGAAGCTTTATTTTTCACTTCAACGTCGAAAAAAACGCTGCAAATTATTGCCCAAAGGTTTATTATTTTCTGTATAGATCACCCTTCTGTATAGATCCCTCCCTACCAACCAAAGGAACCTACTAGGGCATTTTTGAGAATTTCAACCCCAATCACCAACCAAATGGAAATGAAGGGTTGAAACGTCAATTCAAACGTCAATTTCTTGTAACATCCATAACTTCTACATTTTCCATCCGATTTCGAATAAATTTCTCAGGATTGTTCAGATTGGCGTGTAGATGGTCCCCTATGAGGGTAGTGGAAGATGTTTGAGATTAACTACTATACATCGGATCATCCGTTCAATCGGGTTATGGTTACGAGGAAGCTATGTGCCTCACCCACTTGGCTGACATTTGTATATAATTATTGTCATATTTGACTTGTCATCGCTCATTTCACAGTGGAATATTTACTATTTTTTTCAGGTGTCAGACGACATGTTGGATAAACTTCGTCAGTTGTCGACTGATTCACACAAATACAGAGCGAAGAAAGATCGGAAAACCCAGCGCTCTAGTTTTAGGGATATACTTAGATTCGTTGAGGTGATTATAACAACCTTTCTCTTCTTGGTAACCTTTCACTCACTTCCATCACGTGTTAATCAATTTACGCTGTTTTCAGTACGATGAATTGCCAAACATCCAAGTTAGGTTCGGACAAGAAGCTCTTTCTTTGGATTCGTGGAGTAAAAGAAACAGTATGACACGTTTTGTCAGGTAACGATTTTCATTCATTTTCAAAATAACCAATTTTAATTTGATTCTGGGTTGAGGGTGAGGAATATTTAGCCAATCCTCTTGTTGTTAGCTCTCGAGCGCTTTCGTTTATTTAAAACATCTTCAGGGGTCTATAAAGAATAACAGGTATGTACACTTAAGTTTTAAAATTAGTTATCTTTAAGTATAATACTTAGCGTCTAGTGTGTTATCTAATTCTAACATTTTAATACTAACTATATGGCTTACATTTGGTGTAGTTGTCAAATATTTTTTGTTGTATGCTGTAGTCGTTTATTGCACATAATCTCTCCTTTTCCCTTTTCAAGCATCGTGGTTTTCCTTTTTCTACTCACAGGGTTTGTTATGCACCTCTAGATAGTACCTGTTTATAGAGTTAAGTATTGTTACCACTTTCTACTTTTAGAGTACATTTGTATACTATTAGCGACTATTTATAAGGTTATATTGTGTTACATTGTAGATCAAGCAGTTATACAGGGTGTCCCCGAAAACGTTCCCCCCCCCCTGCTAAAATCGTCCAGGTAGTGGTAAAAAGAAAATTTTTTTTTTGAATCTTCATGATTTTTCCCACGGATCTCAAATATGACCACGGTGCGCATTGCGCACGTGCGCAACGCACACCAACTTCGTTTTTTTCAAATGAGACCCCCCATTTTTTATTGCAGTTCGGATTCTACGTGAAATTTCATGAACATTTCACCCCTCAGCCGATTTTTTTTTTTGTTGCGCGCAACCCGCTCAGTGCGCGCTCAAAGATGCGCAAACCGCAAGGTTGTGTCAAAATGTGCATGTACGAAGTACCTAAGTGTGACACATGATATTTCAGTATTTTTTTACGCTGAATCACGTGGTGATGTTAGTTTCTTGATTTTACTGCATTTTTATCAAATTATCGACGAAAAATGAACTTTTAAAAAAGGGAAATTGCATTTTTCAAGGGCAAAACCACCCTGTCTACTTAAAAACTTTTTTCCAAGATAATCGAAAAAAGATTTTCAATTAGACAGAACGGTTTTTTCACGAGAAATTACAAGTAGAGAGTCCTTGTGAAATAAACTAGTGAAGAGTCCAGTGTGATAAACAATCGTTTTGACACAGATATTTCTTTTGGCTGGGGGTCAAGGAATTTTTAGCAGCACTTTTTTTTATCACAAAAAATGCAACGCTGCAACCAGTAAACAAAATCATAGCTGCACATCGGTAGCTATGAAGCAAGGTTCTCTAGAATACTGCAATAAATTACGTGCGATCGGAGAGTTTTTTTTTTAAATGTCAAAACATAAATTTCAACATGTCCCACAATTTATTAACAAGGATGAAGTTAACGGATGGGCACAGAAGATGCGTACTTAATGAGTAAAAATGCAATTTTCCTTTTTTTAAAAGTTCATTTTTCGTCGATAATTTGATAAAAATGCAGTAAAATCAAGAAACTAATATCACCACGTGATTCAGCGTAAAAAAATACTGAAATATCATGTGTCACACTTAGGTACTTCGTACATGCACATTTTGACACAACCTTGCGGTTGCGCATCTTTGAGCGCGCACTGAGCGGGTTGCGCGCAACAAAAAAAAATCGGCTGAGGGGTGAAATGTTCATGAAATTTCACGTAGAATCCGAATCTGCAATAAAAAATGGGGGGTCTCATTTGAAAAAACGAAGTTGGTGTGCGTTGCGCACGATTGCGCACGTGCGCAATGCGCACCGTGGTCATATTTGAGATCCTCGGGAAAAATCATGAAGGTTCAAAAAAAAAAATTTCTTTTTACCACTACCTGGACGATTTAGCAGGGGGGGGGGAACGTTTTCGGGGACACCCTGTATATTTGTAGTTAATCATTTGCTTAGGTTAAGTGTTGTACCTAGTTTGGACTTACCTAATTTCTCGTATTTTTGCTATTTCCAATTCACCGGATGCTCTCACAATAGTTTTAAGATGGTTCCTTGTATACTGTTTCTCCTTTTCCCTCTCAAACGTGGTGTGGTGTTTACTTTGCACCCCTTGGACAACATTATTTATAGAGTTAAATGCTTATGTTATTAATTGCAATTGTAGGTAGCTATAGGTTTGTGCTTTAATTATTTACTTAGGTTAACTGTTGTATACAGCTTGAACTTACCTAGTCTTTCAGGTTCTGCTAGTAAGGTTTACAGTAGTTATGAAGAGCCCTATTGTGCAAATTTACTCCTTTCTCTTGTCAATAGGTACCAGTATGTGCTAGTTTTTCCACCTTTAGACAGTATGATTATGTTATTAATTGCAATTGTATGTAGCTATAGGTTTTTGCTTTAATTGTTTACTTAGGTTAACTGTTAGGTTAACTGCTAATAGTATACAAATGTACTCTAAA
>CM019181.2:72125-104321 GCA_009739505.2 Apolygus lucorum | reverse complement strand
AAAAAAAAGGTAATTGTTTTTACAAGACAAGCTTCATTCTTCGGTAGCTGAAGGCACTTGCAGCGAATTTTCCAAAAAATGAAGCTATTGCAATCGTCTAAAAAAAAAACCGGGGTGAAGTTAGCAATAGATTCTAGCAACAGAAAAACGTCTGCCAAGTGGGTGTGGCACATAGCTTCCTCGTATCCATAACCCGATTGTATAGATGATCCTATGCATAGTAGTTAATCTCAAAACACCAATCTCTAAGTACCTTTCACTACCCTCATAGGGGACCATCTACACGCTAATCTGGACAATCCTAGTAAATTTCATCAAATTCGGATGAAAAATAAAGTGAGTAGATGTATGTGATTGGATCAAAAAAATACATAGCCTCGGCTGGGATTCGAACCCGCGACCCCTGGGGGACAGTTGAAGTTACGGCTGTTACATGGAATTTACGTTTGCGCATGCGCAGTCGCTTCTATCAGTCCGGGGATGATGATTTTCATAGGGGACTATCTTTAACCCAATCCACATAATCCCTGAAAATTTCATTGAAATCGGGGTGGAAAATGTAGAAGTTATGGACGTTACAAGGAAATTCACGTTTTGCGCATGCGCAGTGGCTACTATCAGCGCGAAGGTGATTTTCATAAGGGACCATCTAAATACTAATCTGTAACATCCCTGAAAATTTCATTGAAATCGGATGGAAAATGTAGAAATCATGGCCGTTACAAGGAATTCACGTTTGCGCATGCGCAGTGGCTACTATCAGCGCGAAGGTGGTGATTTTCATAAGGGACCATCTAAATACTAATCTGTAACATCCCTGAAAATGCCATTGAAATCGGATGGAAAATGTAGAAATTATGGCCGTTACAAGGAAATTCACGTTTGCGCATGCGCAGTGGCTACTATCAGCGCGAAGGTGGTGATTTTCATAAGGGACCATCTAAATACTAATCTGTAACATCCTGAAAATGCCATTGAAATCGGATGGAAAATGTAGAAATCATGGCCGTTACAAGGAATTCACGTTTGCGCATGCGCAGTGGCTACTATCAGCGCGAAGGTGGTGATTTTCATAAGGGACCATCTAAATACTAATCTGTAACATCCCTGAAAATGCCATTGAAATCGGATGGAAAATGTAGAAGTTATGGCCGTTACAAGGAAATTCACGTTTGCGCATGCGCAGTGGCTACTATCAGCGCGAAGGTGGTGATTTTCATAAGGGACCATCTAAATACTAATCTGTAACATCCCTGAAAATGCCATTGAAATCGGATGGAAAATGTAGAAATTATGGCCGTTACAAGGAAATTCACGTTTGCGCATGCGCAGTGGCTACTATCAGCGCGAAGGTGGTGATTTTCATAGGGGACCGTCGGCACACCAACCCGCACAATCCCTGAAAATTTCATAGAAATCGGACAATAACTTCGTATAGTTATGCGCGTTACAAGGAATTCATGACAGACAAACACACAGACACGGAAACAAAATTGTTCAGAAAGGTCTAAAACGCAAAACGCGAGTGAAAATTTTGATTTTGGAGAACTTTTTTTTTAGTCCTTGAAAAGTGAAAACAAAGCTTCCGCTACCTTGGTAGACTCGGAAGCAAAAGTTAATGCTAACCCGGATGGAAGTGGAGTTGAGGAAAAAGGGAGAAACAGACATGAAGATCTCTAGTAGGATACTCTAGTAGGATACTAGGTCCATGGAAACAGAGGAGATAAGAGAGTTAGCAGGAAGGCCGCTGGGAGCGCTTGGGTCGAGGACGAGCCGCTGGATCTCCAGACGCCTCTGAATGCAACTCGAAGAAACGAACAGCAATTGCAATTTAGTCAGCTAAAATTTCAACGGAGATTAGGCCTCTTTGGTGATTCACAATCGCAATTCTGATTATCATAAATGTCCGACCTTCAAGTACTCGTAGGGAGCCCTACAGAACTCCTGGTGGTCTCAAAATTTGAAAAAATTCAATAAGTACTACTATTCCAAATTGGTGAAAAAACAATACCTTTATTTTGAGAATTTTCGAGCTAGGGCACTCTTGAAAATTGGGTGTGTGCATGATTTTTTTAAGATTTTTAATCCAAAGTAGACCTCATTCTGAGAATTAAGACACCAGGCGTTCTTTTTAGTAGATCATTTCTAAGATTTTTCAGAGTTTCGAATGTTTATGGCGTCACGCGCACCTCCTGCCTGGACTGTGACGTCATAAACATTCAAAACTTTGAAAAATCATAGAAAAAGGTCTTCTCAAGCTAGAAGGTCGCGGTTGGTGTCAAAATTCTCAGAATGAGGTCTAGTTTAGATTAAAAATAACAATATACCGTTTTTCCGACCCATGCGCACGCCCCATTCTGTTGGCATTTTTCCTGAATAGGTCATGGTGTGGGATAGATGTGGTTCTGCCGCCCAAGTTGTCACTAGGCACTTGTTTCTTTGTGTTCTCCCATCCAAACCGCGCCGCAGTGCGGGAAGCAGGGTTTTGGAATCCGACGACAGGTCGCGGCAGAAAAAAACGCCCGCGGTCGCCGCGGCGCGGTTTTCCTAATTTGTCATCGCCCATAAGAACACACTTGCTGGCGGATTCCCGCAGCAGGATGCGTTTTGCGGTTTCCTGCTCAATGTGTCATTACACTTAGATTAAAAATAACCATCTCTTCAGGAGATCTTCAGGTGGATCTCATCACAACTGACTTCTCAAAGGCTTTTGACAGGCTTCCTCACAGAACGATTCTTGATGTGCTCTCATCATTAGGGGTCTTTGGGCCCCTCCTTGCATGGATCGATAGCTACCTCAACGATAGACAGCTTTCTGTTCGCATTCTGGAGTACCTCAGGGTTCACACTTGGGCCCCTTCTTTTCAACCTTGTCATCAACGGTGTCAGTTCAGTACTTCAGGGAGCCGATTTTTTGATCTATGCTGATGACCTGAAGCTATTTGCCTCCTTGAGGGACTCATCTGCGTGTTTGCGCCTGCAGCAGTACATTGATGCCCTTAGCCAGTGGTGCCTCCTCAATGGCCTGACCCTCAACCCGTCTAAGTGTGCAGTCACTTCATTTCATCGTTCTCATTCGCCAGTACTCCACAATTATACCATAAATGGAGTTGAGCTACCACGCAAGACTAGCATTGTGGACCTTGGAATCAACCTTGACTACCAGCTCGCATTTACGGACCATATTGCTTGGGTGGCGGTTCGAGGCATGCGCACGCTCGGATTCCTGAAGCGGAGTACAAGAGAGTTCAATAACGCGTCAGCATTGGTAGCCCTCTTCAAGACACTCGTACAGCCAATCCTTGAGTATGGTTCCATCATCTGGAGCCCTCAATACGAATGCCAAATTGAACAGATCGAGCGGGTTTTCAGAGCCTTCCTTCGCTACCTTGCTTTTAAGCTTGGCATTCCCCGAGATCGGTTAAACTATGATAACCTTTCTCGCCGCTTCAATCTTCTCTCTCCTCGTTCCTCTGTGCGGATGTTACCTTTCTTCATGGTCTACTTTCTGGAAGGACGGGTTCGCCCGATCTACTGGCCCACATTGGATTCCATGTTCCCCGCCCTGCATCCCGTACAGTTTTCCCCTTTGCCGTCCCGTTTTACTCTTCTAACTACCTACTCCATCGTCCCTTTAGTCGCATTCCTCGCGAAGTAAACCTCCTTTCAACTTCTCCTCCCTTCATAGACATCCTCTCCTCGCCACTCTCCTCCATCAGAACGCTTCTTATAAATCACCTTCACTCAGTGACTTGAATCATCTTCACTCAGTGAGTGTATTGAAAATACTACATCTTCAATATTGTAATTGGGCATGTCCCGTTTCTACCATAATAAATAAATAAATAAACAGTTTTTCCTACCCAGGCGCACACCCTATTCCCATGCACTAATGAGTTTCGAAAATCCTTAACATTTCAAATGTAGGTATGACTTTTAAAGTTTGAGTCCCTTCGTCTTAGGGTACGAAGAAAGAGCGGCGACCGACTGAGATCCCCTTAAAAGCACGAATTAGTACTTTTCTTGTTACATAGTTCTACTGGCTTCGGTTATGTCACACCTTAAAGGAGAGAGGTCTGGATGGAATTGAGAAGTTAAGAGGATTAGAAGATCTGCTGTAACGGAACGAAACTGCTGCAGGCCCAAAATCTATGGCTGATATCACACAGGTCACAAAACGTGGTGTGTATTCTGTGATGTTCTTGCAGTCTCCCATTTTTCTAAACCACTTAGGCGAGATGAAACTGGGGTTCCAAGAGCCCCGTGATAGTGGATTTTAAACGTACCGAAATAGATTTCAGGGGCTTACAGTAATAATAATGATTCATAAAGCTGGGAAAAGAGCATGCGATGTGAGAGGATATCGCCCCATTAGCTTATTATCTATATTTTCAAAAATTTTAGAAAGGCTCATTTACCCTCACATTCTCAATCAAATTGAGCACCTGTTTGGTTAAACACCCAATTTGGCTTCAGGCAGTTCCATTCTTGCCCGTGGCAACTCCACCGTTTTCTAGACCGTATTTTGAAGACATATGAGGATAAGGAAATCGCATTGGGCTCTACCTCGATGCTGAAAAAGCTTTTGACAAGACGTGGCATGCTGGCCTCTTATCCAAACTTAAGCCTCATCTCACCGATACGTATTTTCGGTTAATCGAATCTTTTCTTTCGGAGCGGACCTACAAGGTATGTGTGGAGGGTGCCGTTAGTGCTGAATTTCCCATTTACTCCTCGGTGCCTCAAGGCAGCGTAATCGGGCCATTATTTTATGTTTTCTACATCCATGATGTACCAATATGTAACGATGATGTTACAATATCAGCCCAGTTTGCCGATGACTGCGCCTATTTAACCAAACATCGCACCGGTGAGGCTGCAAGTGAAGCAATTCAAGCTATTGCTAACAACGTTAATGAAAATGGCGAATTAAAATAAATGCCTCGAAATCGAACCTTTGCATCTTCACCTACAAACGAAACTTCACATGCCTACCCGTGGAGATGGATTCAACTGCTCTAGATTTAAAAAACGCACGTCAAGTACCTGGGTTTGAACATGGACCAACGTCTCTCATGGAAAAACCACATCAATGACATAGCTGCTCAAGTTCGCCATAGGACCGCTCACCTAAAACGACTCCTCGCTAACAAAACCTTAGTATACAAAATAAGCTCTTGGTCTATAACTCTATGATTAAACCTATCTTGTGCTATGGAGCGGGCCTATGGTTGTCCGCCTCTGACACGCAAATAAACAGAGTTCAAGTACTCCAGAGCCGTGTCCTCCGCATGATCACCAGCACGGACTGGTACGTCAGAAATGAGGAGCTTCAAAAGGATCTGGAAGTACCAACTGTGAGAGACCACTGAATTAATCGCCACGTACCACTCATCATACCGAAAGGCATCGTCTCACCCAAATCTACTTGTGAGAAGCATTCCGCAAGACAGACCTCTTCCCAGACATCTAAGACGCCTCAAACGGAAATATCATTCCGACTTCTCCGAGGGATTCAATTAATCAAATTAAACAATGTTCTTACTACCTGTTTCAAACCGTGCATTCATTATTCGGAATTTAGTACAGTTGTTGAGTACTCATAGATTTTTCAATACTAGGTAGTTGTTGAACCGATCCTAGTACTTATCTAAAATCCAAGTTATTGTTAAATCTAAGTTTAGTGGATTAAAAAAAACTATATACTATACTAACATACTACTACTATATTCAAGTATGCTACTGCACTCAAGGAACTTACTTGCAGGACGGTAGTGCCGGGATCAACCATAACTGGTTTGTCATCAACAAAAACTTCAATTTTTTCCGGAGCTTTCGTGGCTGTTCCTCTGGCTGTGTTCAGAAGTACTTTGGCCGCTGCCGGGACGGCCCTCGCTAGAGGGGCTCGCAGCATCTTCAGAGGGCTTTGTTTTCCTGACAACAAACCTGACATTGAATAAATTCAACCTCGACAACAAAATAGGGGTCCCCGGATGCTCTAGGATTTTCAATACTACTTTCCTAATTATTATTTGACGATACGTCAACTCAGACGATACTCAATAAACAAAAATATTGACCATGCCCTAAAGAGTTTGGGTAGGTCACAAACTACGAGTTCATTGCTCAACACAACGAAGGATTCTCGATCGATGACGCATGCCCAGAGCAATAGACAAGCTTGTAATAATTCTGAACAACATTTTTGCACACCGGGATCACACAGTGAATGGGTGAATACGACAATCGAAAAGTAATAATCTTGGTGAAGTGAGAGTTGATCAAATCTGTGACGAGCCGACCAGTCGAAGGGTAACGTCTAGCCTTTCAAAATTTTCCAATCATTTATCGTTTACGACAATTCGTTCTCTCAACACGTGAAATTCAAAATATCACTCCATTAATTTTATAAAACAAGAAAAAATTATTTCCATAAAAAACTACCTACAAAAAAGCAAAATGAGATAAATTTGAGAAAAACCTAAAATTCTGATGATCAATTCTTGAACCCCCCCATCATCAAATTGTCTGGATCATACATTTACATACTTTCAGTAAGCGGTGAAAATACTCACAAATCACACCAAAACGAGTGGAAAATCTAATAATAAGGTAAAATTGAAAACTGAAAGAAAATTTCTGACCTGTAACCTGCTCAGCTGCAACCCGCACTAATCGAATGATTACTTCGATTATTTGGATCACCCAGTTTGTTGCATTCTTTTAACGACACTTTCAGTAATTTAATGAATATTGATGCATGGTAACGTTTTGGAACATTGCAATGACGAAAAATCTTCGTTTATTTTGGAAATATTAAGGTACGAAATGAAAGATGTCTTCATGAAACTTAGGTTTAATAATAATCGATTCATCGAATGATATTATCGAACGGCAACAGCTGATCCTACCAACATCAGCTGACTCGACCGCGACACCCCGCCTTCATGCTCCATGGATGTCGTCATACATCCATGGTCTTCACCGCACCGCCCAGGTTTTTCACGGCAATCTTCGCGGTTTTTCGCGGTAAAATTCAAAATATTTCAACGTGGTTACAGCTAACAGCTGAAACAAACACTGAGAGGTGGAAACAAACACCATGATGTTAGAGTAGTGTTATGAACACTCATGCTAGCTGGCAAACGATAGCATTTACACGCACATTAGCGACCGAAACACTTTTAGGGTCGTTGAGGAGGGGTCAGCAGATTTTCAATACAGACAGCTGGAGACAGTGATTTTCATGGCAGAAACACTCCGCTGAGAAACTTCAGTTTTTTAATGTGTTTCATTCTGCTGAACTGAGATTTTACAATAATATACATTCATTATCATTACATTCATACTTTCAGGAAAGGACTACGTGAGTTCAAATTGAACCTACTGAAAAACGTCTGCCAAGTGGGTGTGGCACATAGCTTCCTCGTATCCATAACCTGATTATATTGATGATCCGATGAACAGTAGATAAACTCAAAACATCAATCTCTAAGTATCTCTTGCACTAGGTAGGTACCCTCATGGGGGTCTCTTCATGTCAACCCGCTGTGAGCCCCTGCTCACTGACAACACCAAGGTGACGGGGCTGGGGTATATCAACACCCCCCTTCCTGAACCCCAAGATGCCGCCCCCACAGAGCCACCTGCGGCGAAGGACTGTGGTGGGGTAATCTGGGCCAGCTCTACAGGGGCGTGGTCCGCCTCCCCACGATGAGGACGCCAACCAACACCAGAGGCGTCCGAACCCTACTTCAACCACGAATGCCAGGGGTGGAACAAACCACCGATGTCTACCGCAGCAGCAGAGCTTCAGCCGAACCCGAATGGCAGCCTGGATGGTCAGGAAGGCCGTGGATGACGACATGATGGGAGGGGGAAACCCTCGAGATCCAGCGGCCTGCGGCAGCCATCACACCTTCCCCAGCCGCTTAACAAGTACGTTCCGGCCGAAAGTTCCCTGCCAGCAAGAGTAGTAAGTCCTGGCTGAACCTCATTCCCTGTCCCCCTTCTCAAAATAGTCAGCGCGAGAGTAGAAAACCCCCTGAACTAAATTAGAGTCGTATCCCTCATCTTCCATCTCGGATATCTGCAAAGACACCGACTGGAGGATCCTTCTTCTAACTGCAGATCGTCGAGGTTACCTACGGGCCCAACACGTGACTGCACAAACTAATTGTACTAATTCATTTTGGCCAAAATAATTAGGCAGGTGAAAACAAACATTGTAGACGTAAAATTGATCTAAGAGAATTTGGTAAAGATTTGAGCATTGTAAAATTGATAAGAGTAGGACACTAACTATACTAGTCAAACACGGAGAACACGGTGAAGACACGGCATTGAAATTGTATTGAGAAAGAACGTTGAAGGTATTGTTTGCAAGGAATAATTGTTGTCTGACCATTTTTATTGTCATTTTAAATATCAATTTCGATACGAATAAAGTCACTCGCGATGAGATTGTGGAAAACCATTTTAATAAAAACGGAGTTGAGTTGAACGTTGTCTATGCTTGTGAATCGATTTAACTTGCAATGTAATGGTGAATTTTTACGCACAGCAATGGCCGAGAAATTTGTTTGGCTTTTGAAAAATTAACCACTACAATGCCTCTGCGCTTATGACTAGGTGAACTTGGTTTCACTTACCGTTACTTCTACAGGTAGCTGGGATGAGTCGGAACTGGATGGCGTTGGTAGCGTCGACTAGGTATCTCCTTAGAGATTACCGAAAGATGCCTACTCTCGTCACTATTACTTTGGTAAGTATGTTCTGAAATATCTCTATTACCTTTTCGTTATTGTGTAATAATTATATTGTTGAATATTATTATTGATTTAACTTTGTCTTTTTGTTTCAGGTTCTCCGAAATTCTGCAAGACCAAGGTAAGTGAGTTAAGCTCTTTAGGTACTTTGGTGACTCTACTTCGACTCCAACTACTCTTCTTCAGGTAAGTATCTTCAGGTAAGTTACTAATTATTGTTTCAAATTTGCACCAGGAAATTGATCGGGTGAGTATGAGTGATAACAACCACAGTTATGCAACGAAATATAACTTTGTATAATTTTCAGGTAAATGTTCAATAAAGTTGTAATAAAGAATAATCAGTACTTAGGGACTAAGATACCCTTTCAAATAGAACAAGTAATGAATATAAATCTGAGGGCCCTGAGGGGGATAACCTCCAAGTCCGTGACCACGTGGTGACCCGGAACACGACTCGATTCTAAGAACAAGAG
The DNA here is from genome assembly GCA_009739505.2 of Apolygus lucorum. Taxonomy (NCBI): domain Eukaryota; kingdom Metazoa; phylum Arthropoda; class Insecta; order Hemiptera; family Miridae; genus Apolygus; species Apolygus lucorum. The sequence goes on along the minus strand of CM019181.2, from coordinate 95,077 downwards.
GTCCTATGGACAATGACAAGAAAAATAGGAACAAAAACCTAGGAGGAACAAATAAACTAATTACAATTGATTTAAGGGTTACCGGTATATCTTTGTTTAAGGGAGAATCCGTTGGGAGGTCCGTGAGGGCTGCGAGGGTTGTCCAGCTTCTTTGTCCAGAGTACTTCGGGAGGGCGTATCGTTCACCAATAGTCTCTAATGATCAAATCTGCTGTTGCTGAATGTTCAATCGGGTGGCTCTAATTACAAACTGGCAAATCACTTTCACTTCTCAATGTTCTCAACTGACTCGGTACACCGTTTCCTTCGACCCGGAACACGGCTTCAACGCAGGGTGGGCTCTAATACAAAAAGGTTGTGGCGAGTGGCTCGATCAAGACACGACTGGCAATGGGTAATGGCGTCGCCCCCAGTCGTGCCCCCCTCTCTGGATCCCCTCCCACTCAGTCACTTTCCGGCGCTCGCCCGTCTGGTGCTGCCGCCTGGTGGTTCGGTCTGGACCTCTACTTCCATACTGTCGTCGCTGCATGGAAGCGTTTTCCTCAACCTCAGCTTCGGGATGGCCGGTGGCATTGTGGGCATGGCTTGTTGTGACGACCCGTCACACTCCTCCTTTCTCCGAAGGCCGATGCCCTCATCGGCTTTCTTCTTTCCCTCGGGGGTCACTGGCGGCAAAGGCAACGGCAGGCTTGGTCGTGATTCGATCAGTGCTTGTTCGTAGCGCCAGCGGCGGCATCCTGCACAATCCGCGGGTCGAACTTGTCGATGCTCCTTCAGCTTGCATGGTAACGGGTGGTCGGGATGGCCCATGGGGAACTTCCGACACTTGGCCACGAGGCGGTTCCAGAAGGTCTTGCAGCTCTGGCAACGAAAGCCCGTTATGATGCGATCAGTTTTCCCGCAGACTGGGCAGTCACTCAATATCAGCCTCTGCGCCGGCTCCTGTGTCGCTGTTTGGTTCCTCGGTGTCAGCAGTGAGAATGGTGGCGACTTCTCCTCCTCAGCCTCCTGTTTGTTCTTTCCACTGATCCCGCATTCCATTCCTGACTCCCCGTCCGATATTTCTGGCGCAGTGGTGGCTCCAGTTGGTGGTCTTTTGAGCTGGCGAGATTCGCTCCGTTCCCACATCTCGTCCTCGTCCTCCTCCATGCTAAGTCTCTGCTGCAAGGCCTGTAGTTGATACTTTAGCATCGCCACGTTACGATCTGTTGTTGGCGGGCCCGGATTCGGCTGCGCCACAGGGATTCGAATACAATTTGCCAGCTGCGTCATACATTCCGTGAGGATAGCCAGCTGTCGCGGTCGTCCCTTCAGCAACTTAGCAGCTTCCCCTATGATGAAGATGACCTCCACTGTCTGTTGATGTTCCTCGGCGCTCTCCCCTACCTGTCCTATCTGTTCCTCTGGCCCTGGCGTAGCCATGGCAGCCTAACACCGTTCCTCCTGAAACAGAATATGGCCGTAGTCACCACCATGTGATTGCTGACAAAATTTCCGCTCTCTCCCTCTCTCCTCTCCGCTCAGGTTGTTCCCCAGCCCACTTGGAAGTTCCGTGCGGATTCATGACCCATCGTCTGGCGGTCGCCGTCTGAACCCGGACCGTCCCCCTACTCAGTCCGAAATGGCCCAATCATCATCGTGGCTCCCCTCTCCCAGCGTGGATCACAGGTTCTCGGATAAACTCTCCCAGGTAAGTCTATTTTCAATTTTCTTTATTAACATTGACATTTATTATTTATTTACTTATACATTACTAATTAAAACTCAAATTCTATTTACAGGTTAATCTCACAGCTCCAGACCTAGGTCGACCCGATGCACTTGTACGTAGTCCAGTCATGGCCTTTGATGTAGGGTATGTTCCGGTTCGACCGGCTGGATCCCGGCCTGGGGTTCACTGGTGTCAGCTTCGGCTTGACTCGCCACCCCTGGTTCTGATCCTTCCATCGGTCGCACGGTTGTTCCCGGTTCTGCATTCGCAAGTGCTCCTCTATCGTCCAGGTCTATCCACTTTGGCCCGTCATCCATCCTTTCTTCCGGGTCCCCTTCGGTGGCAACGGTCCGCACCTCGGTCACGGGATCAAGGGTCGTGGCCTTGTCCCGCACGTCATTAAGGAACGCAGGTTTCAGCCTGCTCCGGTGGTAACGCGTCGCTACCCTCAACGAGTCGTCCATTTTGTAGTCCGTGGGCTTTCCTTTTCCGGTCCATGGTCCCTTCCAACATCTTTTTCCTTTGTCCGGCGGAACCGCCGCCCGACTTGCGTACGCCCTTCGCCCGCTCCAGGGCCATAATCGGCGCCGTCGTCGACCGATTTTCCGTCTTCGCGACCGCCAGATCCACCGCAAAGCTCCTGCCCACCGGCAGACAACGATCCATGGGACACCATCGACTCCGATTCCCGTCGCGCCACCCATTTCTCCGCCGTTGGCAGCTTTGCCAGTCGGCTCCTCGTGGATCGGCTCCTCTTCAGGGGTCCGCGGTATGCGACCCGCAGGGCATGGCTGTCTGGCCGCAGGCGGCACCATCCCAACGTGGGCATCACCAGGAAGCGGCGGGGCATTTTCAGTCCCCGTCGGTCCGCCCGATGGACTGCAGTTCTCCTCCAGGCGTTCCCGAGGTCGCGCCTGCTCAGGACCCGGTTCAGGGCACGGCTGTCCGGTCGCTGTCAGCATCGCCTCAACACGGGTATCACCAGGAAGCGGTGGGGCATCTTCAATCCCCGTCGGTCCGCCCGATGGACTGCAATTCTCCTCCAGGTATTCTTGAAGTTGCGCTTGCTTAGGACCCGGTTCAGGGCACGGCTGTCCGGTCGCTGGCGGCACCGCCTCAACGTGGGCATCACCAGGAAGCGGTGGGGCATCTTCAGTCCCCGTCGGTCCGCCCGATGGACCGCAATTCTCCTCCAGGCATTCTTGAGGTTGTGCTTGTTCAGGACCCACCACACTGGCCGTTTGGCCGCGCTCCGGTTGTTGCAATCGGTCAGGACCTGCAGCTCCTTCCCACTCCTTGGCCGAAAGATACTCTTGGCTGTTGGTGCGGATGGACTCCTTGTACCTGGTAGGATGTTCGTCGTTGGGTGTCCCCGGAGTCTCCAAGGGAACGTCTTCCAGTTCACACGTCGCTACTTGCCGGACCTTGTTTGCTTCTGTCCCAGACCCCTCCGCCTGCCAGTCGGCCGACAGCCGTTCCAGGCTCTTCAGGGTGTCGGGGTCCCGGATCATTTCCCCGACGATTAAGCGTTCCCCAGTTCCGGGGTGATCCATTTCTATTGCCCCTGTGTCAGTCCGGATACTGATCGGAAATTTTCGGAGGAGGTCTAGTCCCAGCAAATTCAGGCCGGAGTCTGGTCTATCGAAGATGAGGAATTCGTGCTTCGGTTCGCAGTGGCCCAATTTCCACTGAAGCTTTCTGTTTTCCACAGAGCGGTAGCCGCTGTCCGTCCGCTCCCCATAATTCGGCTTTGGTCGGTTGGAGTTTCACTCCGGGGATGGGTTCAGACAGCTGCCGATACAGCGGCGCCGGTATCCAGTATCCATGCGGCAGTCCACGTTTGCCAACTTTTACTGGAACGGAGATTATTGGTCTGTCTGTGAAGGTTACCGTTGTCTGGAACGCGACCAGCTCGTCTCCTCTTGTTTCTTCTTCCGGTGGGTCGGTTGTCGGGGCAGTAATTGCCGCCGCAGGCGCCGAGACCGCTGCGCGGTATGGTGCGGTTGCCAATACCTTCTTCATCTCGGCGCAGTCAGCCTCAATATGATCCTCAGCGCCGCACCAGTCACAAAAGTCATAGTTGACAGCCAAGTGAGGGCAATCGGCTGGGAAGTGGTTCGCGTTGCCACAGAAGCAACAGGGTCCAGGTGGCTTCGGTTTCCAGAGGGGGTATCTCCTTGGTAATCCCCCTCCCTGCGCCGAGTGTCTCGGCAACGCTCTGTTTCCACCGGAGTTGCTTCGGTTTGGGCATCTGGCAGCGAAATGCCCCACCTCCCCACATCCATAACATTTCTTGGGTTCTTGGTTCAAGATCCCAGCCACGTCCCATCTGAGTTCGGGTTCTCGGTCCTCTCGGTCGATTTCCTCCCACTCCTCGGCTTTTTCGACCGCCTCTTCTAGGGTCTCGATCGTTCCTCCTCTGAGGAACAGGCTGACTTCCTTATCCACCCCCCGGACGAAGGCTCGTAGGGTCTTTTGTCGTACCCATTCTGGTCGCTGCTCCGGAGGAAGGTTCTCCTCCGCTTCGACCGCACATGCCGCCAGTTTCATCAGGCGCTCTGCATATTTCCGGAAGGGCTCTCCAATTAGACGCTTGGTTGTCCATAACTTGATATTGGCTTGTTCGGGGTTCTCCCTCCCGTACCATCGGAGGATGCGCGCTTTCAGGTGGTCGTAGGGTGTTTCACCTGTGGCTTCCGATAGGAACCTCTTGACTCCCCCTTTTAGCCGCGCTCTTAGAAATTGTACCCTTTGCTCCTGCGTTAGGGTGATGGTAGCCTGCTCCACCTCCGAAAAGAATTGCTGCGCCGAGATGCATCCAACTTCGTCGGGATTCCATACGTCCACCTCCATGAATAATGATCTTGGAAGTCCGGCACCCTGCTCTTCGGGTTTTGGGACTCCCTCTTGTGAGGCGAAGAAGTTTCCCATCTGCGCCATAGCAGTGGTAACAGCCTCCATCATTTCGAAGGATATGGTTGCAGCGTCTCCTCCTTCAGCCATGGTAGATAGTTTTCAAAAAAAAAACAAAAACGGTACGCACAGTAGTATCTATGTAAACAAAAATATAGTTCACTTTGTCACGGATCGGGATTTATTTCTTACGAAACCGTTCAGTTTCGTCGTTGGTCTAGGTTCTACAATCGTGTGAGAACGAATGTTTCGTAACCGTTCACCGACCCGGAACAGTGGTTCCGAACCGATACGCGACCCGGGGCGGGGCTGTTCCGATCCAGGAACAAGTTTTTGTACTTGTCCGAGTTTCGGCGCAGTTTGTTTCGAGTCGTTCCTTTGACTCAGGAACAACGGTTCTTGAACGTGTTTACGTTCGCGACCCGCCGACTCGAAACCGGTGTTGCGGATCGCTGACCCGAAACCTGGTGACCCGCTCGAGAGTCGTCCCGACACGGTCTGGTCTAGAACTTTCTGGAACCTACGAGAAGATCGACCCGGATCGTCCGAACAGTGAGGACCCGGCACGCGACGGTCCGCCCGAATCTCAACGGAAAACGCCGCGGGAACAACCTGATCTCTCGCACGCTCGTTCTCACTCTTTTCCTCCGCTCACGGGTGGTTTTATGTCTACGGCCAGTATTCCTTGTTTTTATAACAAAAACAACGTCTTTACGATCGTAATTTTTCTTCAAGTGTACAATACAAAAGGACAATATTTCTAGCAATGTGGATTCAATCAACAAGATGATGTTCCTACAATACTCTGATCAATCTCCTGGGCGGTCCTATACTAGTCAAGCGCAGGGCCGAACTGAAGGTTCGTGATAGTCGAAACCTACCAAAAATCACACCGCGTGCCACCAAATTGTAATGGTGAATTTTTACGCACAGCAATGGCCGAGAAATTTGTTTGGCTTTTGAAAAATTAACCACTACAATGCCTCTGCGCTTATGACTAGGTGAACTTGGTTTCACTTACCGTTACTTCTACAGGTAGCTGGGATGAGTCGGAACTGGATGGCGTTGGTAGCGTCGACTAGGTATCTCCTTAGAGATTACCGAAAGATGCCTACTCTCGTCACTATTACTTTGGTAAGTATGTTCTGAAATATCTCTATTACCTTTTCGTTATTGTGTAATAATTTGAATATTATTATTGATTTAACTTTGTCTTTTTGTTTCAGGTTCTCCGAGATTCTGCAAGACCAAGGTAAGTGAGTTAAGCTCTTTAGGTACTTTGGTGACTCTACTTCGACTCCAACTACTCTTCTTCAGGTAAGTATTTTCAGGTAAGTTACTAATTATTGTTTCAAATTTGCACCAGGAAATTGATCGGGTGAGTATGAGTGATAACAACCACAGTTATGCAACGAAATATAACTTTGTATAATTTTCAGGTAAATGTTCAATAAAGTGTAATAAAGAATAATCAGTACTTAGGGACTAAGATACCCTTTCAAATAGAACAAGTAATGAATATAAATCTGAGGGCCCTGAGGGGGATAACCTCCAAGTCCGTGACCACGTGGTGACCCGGAACACGACTCGATTCTAAGAACAAGAGGTCCTATGGACAATGACAAGGAAAAATAGGAACAAATGCCTAGGAGGAACAAATAAACTAATTACAATTGATTTTAAGGTTACCGGTATATCTTTGTTTAAGGGAGAATCCGTTGGGAGGTCCGTTGGGGCTGCGAGGGTTGTCCAGCTTCTTTGTCCAGAGTACTTCGGGAGGGCGTATCGTTCACCAATAGTCTCTAATGATCAAATCTGCTGTTGCTGAATGTTCAATCGGGTGGCTCTAATTACAAACTGGCAAATCACTTTCACTTCTCAATGTTCTCAACTGACTCGGTACACCGTTTCCTTCGACCCGGAACACGGCTTCAACGCAGGGTGGGCTCTAATACAAAAAGGTTGTGGCGAGTGGCTCGATCAAGACACGACTGGCAATGGGTAATGGCGTCGCCCCCAGTCGTGCCCCCCTCTCTGGATCCCCTCCCACTCAGTCACTTTCCGGCGCTCGCCCGTCTGGTGCTGCCGCCTGGTGGTTCGGTCTGGACCTCTACTTCCATACTGTCGTCGCTGCATGGAAGCGTTTTCCTCAACCTCAGCTTCGGGATGGCCGGTGGCATTGTGGGCATGGCTTGTTGTGACGACCCGTCACAGCAACTCATTATTTTCGTGGAAATAGACAACGTTCAACTCAACTCCGTTTTTATCAATTTCGATTTAACTTATCTCAACTGCAATTGCACCCTTCAGGCTTGTATCTTTTCCAGTCAACCATACCATACTGCATCTCTTGTAATAAACATTCTTACCTGGTATTTTACTCCATTTCTGTCGTTTTCTTTAAGTTCACCCTGCAACAGATCAGCATCAGTAATTAGGGGTAAAATAAAACAACTCAAGTTCAATATATTGTTTAATTCATTTCAGACCCATCAGGTCGTGTCCTTAGGACACATTTTTGTAAAAGAACACATCCTCATGGTCGTTTGGGTTACTTGTGTATTAGACACAAAAGACACAGAGGACACGAAAGGACACGCCCTTCTGGCACAGGACACACTTGGAGGTCCGAGGTAAAACGAAACACCCTTCAGGTTTAACAGCATCACCTTTATTATTCAAACAACCCAGGAGTCAACACCTTCGAAGAGCTACCATACTTCACAGGTAATTACAGTTTATTATCCTAAAATTAACGTAGAATTAACCCTCGGGTGAGCGCGCCTCTGAGTGTAACAAGAGCGGGCGCGGGTGGCCCTGAGGGCCGCTCTTCGTTGTTTAGCGTTCCTAAGTTCAGGATTAGGGTCGCGAAAAGGAAAAAATGTACTCAAAAACATGTGAGCATTTAAAAGTATTTATTTTTATCAACACAATATAGTACTGCAATATTCCCCTACATTGGTAATACATAAGTAGGTATCTCACTTTTTTCACACTAAAAAAACTCAGGAACTCGTAACTTGCGAAAATGTATTTACTACCGTCTACCTCCATATATTTTATCCATCTATTTTCGAGAGGAGATGAAAGAAATGATTATTTCTTACTTAGAATGAAAGTTAGGAAAATGTGTAATGGTAAAATTTGATAAAACAATAGAAATAATAGAAAAAATAGAAGTAGAGAAGATAGATAAGAAGTAGAGAAAGAAAGAGGGGTAGCGGAAATGTTGGAGGGGGTCTTATAGAAGGATTACCGGGAGTGGGGGCTCAATCTTTCCCGATAGTTTTCGAATCTGACGAAAAAACAGCAACGGCGGACCTGAGGTCCGCCCCGCGCCCGCCGCTGGGTTAAGTTGTTTCGGTCTTTTCTTGACTCCCCCATTTCACAGTTAAACACAAAGTAGTTTCCTTCAGGAACCTACTCAGTTGCTACTTGGGCTAGGTAACTAAATTCATTTGTCAACCTTACCTGGACAAGTAGGCTTACAAATTGGTGACAGCGTTGAGACTTGTCCTCAATACTGGCATCCCATTTGACAAGCCAAGTAAAAGCACGGGCTTGCAAATTGGTGGCAGCGGTGGGATTTGCCTTCTACTACTGGTACCCAATTTGATAAGCACACAGGCTAGAGCAGCGGCTTACATGATCATTACATTCATACTTTCAGGAAAGGACTACGTGAGTTCAAATTGAACCTACTGAAAAACGTCTGCCAAGTGGGTGTGGCACATAGCTTCCTCGTATCCATAACCCGATTATATAGATGATCCGATGAACAGTAGATAAACTCAAAACATCGATCTCTAAGTATCTCTTGCACTAGGTACCCTCATCGGGGTCTCTTCATGTCAACCCGCAAAATCTCTGAATATTGTTGGAAACTGTAGAAGTTATGACAGTGACAAGGAAATACACGTTTGCGCATGCGCAGTGGTTACTATCAGTCTGGCGGCAATGATTTTCGTAGGGAACCATCTACACGCATACCCAAACAATCCTTTCATTCCTTTCAGACCTTCTTGAACAATTTTGGTTCTGTGTCTGTCTGTTTGTGCGTCATGAAATCCTTGCGTCATCCATAACTTCTACAATTCTCATCCGATTTTGATGACATTTTCAGGAATTGTGCGGGTTGGTTTGCAGATGGTCCCTTATGAAAATCATAACTCCCGGACTAATAGTAGCCGCTGCCCGTGCGCAAATGTAAAATCCTTGTAACAGCCATAACACTTTTTCATTCGATATAACATAACGATATATTCGATAACACTTTTCATCCGAATTTGATGAAATTTTCTACGATTGTTCAGATTGGCGTGTAGATGGTCCCCTATGAGAGTAGTGGAAGGTAATTAAAGACTGATGTTTTTAGATTTACTACTACGCATCGGATCACCTATACAATCGGGTTATGGAAACAAGGAAACCATGTGCCACACCCACTTGGCAGACTTTTTAGAAAAATGGAGATTGTTTCTTACTGCTTTCTTACTGTTTCTTCTTTCATGCTGTATATTCTTCCTATGCTTACCATAGGACAGACCTTGTTCATATGATTTACTATTTTTGCGTTTATGATATATTCCATTTTCGTTCATTTTAATTTATTATTCCACCATTCTCACTCCAATTGGTGTTGATTTTTTGAGGATTTTTGTTATAGTACAAGGGGATTTTCTAGAGTCGCACAGTAGTTTTTGGTGAACTACGTTGGCAACACTGGGCAGCCGGGAGATGGAATCCATGGATACTATATAAAAGTATCAAGTACTCCATGTCCGTGAAGGATGGAACCGAGTAGAACCTCCCTTCATGGAACAAGTATTCCGATACTTCTTCCATGCTCCCTTCTTCAAAATCCCCCTTTCTTTTGGTAGAAGTGTCCGTGTCATTTGGGGATTTCTTTTTGTCAAGTTTTAAGTTTTCCGTGAAAACCCAACCATGATTTCCGATCTCAAGTCTGAAAAGGGCGTCAAGGAGTTCGATTCGTACATTTCTGAGAAAAGCTACGTCGAAGGGTGAGTAAAATCGAAACCGGCTGATGTGTACGAGGAGCCACGTGTTGTCCTCCGTTTGATGAAAGTTGTCCTTATGAGTTATTTTGCTCTTTCCTCGTAACTGCGTTTGGTGTTCCATACCAGCTTGTATCCTAGTAGCTGCTTATTCTGCGTAGTTCTCCCTATTGATGAAGGCCACAGGGGTGATGCCGATGAGATGGTGTGCATCTGAAAAGACATCGAAATCGTGGCCCCAATTATGGTTAACCTAGTGTTTACTGTCGCCTCCCACTATTTTAAAACACAATACGTAGGTAATAGCTATATGGTAGTGTTTTTGTGGGCTTGATAGATATATCAGTATCTAGAACCCCCCACCTCAAACCTTTTGTTGAGTTTGGGGGAGGGGGGGGGGTGTTTTTGCTTTTTTTGATCATCAGTATGGATGTCAAGCAATCATGATATGGGTACGGTTCACTTTGTCACTTCCCTGGAATACTGGAGGATTTTGGAAAATATTTTAGTGGATGGTAAATAAATTAGTTCCCTATTTCTTCCGCAGATGGGTAGCTTCGCAAGCTGACGTGGCCGTCCTGGAAGCTTTTGGTTCTGCCCCCAACGACTCAACTCCCCACGCCAAGAGGTGGTACAATCACATCAAGTCCATCTCGGAAGCTGACAAAAAGAAACTCCCCGGCCAGAAGAAAGCACCTTCTGGCTTCAACCTCGGCGCGGCGCCTGCTGGCGGAAAACCTGCCGATGATGATGATGATGTGGATCTCTTCGGCTCTGACGAAGAAGAGGTAGTGTTTTCGTCAAGATATAATTAATTAGTTCGTACCCAACCAACAAACTAATTTGTCCGAAAATCTTGGATATCCGTATTTGGGTTATCTGGTTGAGTCAATCTCCAGGACGCATGATCTCATTATTGGGATAGATTTTCACCTACTTTGGATACTTTAACCGCTAGTATCTGAGGGTGACAATATGTTAACCCTGAAATGGAAACCTCCTCACCCTCTACGTAGATTTTACTCCCACTGGAAAGTTGAGTTTCCCATGATATTTTTCGATTCATCGTTCTCAATAAACAATTATTTGCTAAAACGCCTCGTACTATTAGGTTAGCTAACTGGGAGCATAATACGAACTAAATAATAGGAGGGAATAAATAATGGGAGCATAATACGTACAAAAAAGAAAAAAGAACAATTTTGTCCCAAAATGGAATTTTTTTAAAATTATACCAAATCAATAAATTAATAAAACTTAAATTATAGACTTTCCTCTAATTTAGGTTAAAACGAATGATTCAGGGTTCGATTAACATAATAACAGACGTTGAAGATGATCACTAACTATATTTATTTGAAAATAAACTCAATATTCAATTCTGGTGTTTTTTCCCAATAAGTTCAAACATTGCTGGGTTGATGAACGGATAAATGTTGGTTTACGTTTCAAGGTACAATCTGAGAATCGAATTTAAAAAAAATACCGTCCGTCCCCCCGTACGGGGCACTTTCCTTAGCTCCTATGAACCGATTTTAATGAAATTTGGTATAATATACCATATTCATCATATTACGGGCTCTATTCGGGGTCTAGTTGTGCCGCGAAGCTTTTTGTTGATGTCAGAGTGTAACATAGGGGTTGTAATTAACAAAAGTGCCCTAGCTCGAAAACTCTCGAAACGGAGGTATTGTTTTTCTTCAATTTAAAATAGTATTGAATTCTTAGAATGGAATGAGACCACCCAAAGTTCTGTAGGACCAACCGTTCGCTCCCCCTACGAGGAACGGTTGGACATTCGATGAATGAAAAACACGAGTGTGAATAGCAAAAGAAGATCATGATGGTGATGATCATCATGGTGATTTCATCTTCGTTGAAATTTAGTTGACCAAAATGCGATCGCTGTTTCTTCGAGTTGTAGGTACTCAGTTGTGTTTTCTTAGCAACCAGTAATCACATTTCCAAATATTTCTTCTAATTGAGTGTGAAGCGTTTATTCATTCCAAATAACCTATCAAATACCTATGCAAACATCCATTCGTATCCCAGTTTATAAATATAGCAAATGAATGCCAAAATAATGATTCCTGGTTTATAACTAACACGAATGAAAGCAACTGAAGAATAACCAATCGGCCAAATGGAAATTTACTTCTAGAAAAGGGGCTGCGATGGAATAGTGAAGTAAACTTCACTCCTTAAGAAGAGGGTGTAATGGAATCATGAAGTAAACATTTCTCCATCCATAGGGGGTTTATTGGAAACGAGAAGAAAATTTTACTTCATTTTTACTTGTTTTGATGTTTAAGTAATATTTACGTGTAGGGTTTTGATTTCTTGCCTGTAAAGAGCAACCATAGAGCACGGAGTCGCCGAACCTTAGAGGACATCTGGGGGCACCAGACAGGCATTAGGTGGAACCAGAGATGGGCGAATTCTTATTCATAAATACGAGTATGAATACAAAATTTGTATTTGTGTATGATTTAATCATATATGATCAGATATATCTGCGACTTTATGATTATGAATACGAATACAGGTATGAATATGAATATGAATACGAATACAATTGTATTCACACTTTGAATACGATTTTCCCCCGTATTCGTATTTTGAATAAAATTTTATGATTTTTTCTATGATTTCCCCAAAAATCGAATTTTTTAAACGATTTTCCCTGAAAATCATACTTTTTTAATGATTTCCTCCCGAACTCTGGACATATTTCTAACCTAACATTGTCAAAATAATCAATCGAAATACGAGACGCTCATAAATTCTTATAGGATTTAACATTTAAAATCCATTTATCTCAAAACTCGAATTTTGGACATAGTGGATTTTCCTTGTACGCCCACTATATATTATATAGGTACTAAACAACATTATTGTTTAGTAATGCATGCATTCTAGGGGACGTCCCATTGGATAAGCATTAGATCAGTTTAACCAGTCGGTAAGCGATAGAACTATTTCACTCGATGTAATTTATTTATTACTCTAGGCAAGAAATACTGACCCCCCCTCCCCACCATTATCCACCATAAAATTTCTTGCGGCATGGGAGCCTCGAATCTGAAGAGCATTTAAAATTTTTTTTTAAGAAACGAATGAGACCAGGTCGCTACGACCAACCGAATTGAAAGTACGACGACATTTCCGCTGAAAATCGTATTTTTTTACAATTTGCACTGAAAATCATTAAAAAAATATGATTTTTACCGCAATTTTCGTCGTATTTATTCCCTAAAATGGGGTATTTCGGTCAATTTTTTTATTATTTTTTTTCAAAAGAGTATGGCTCAGGAATAACGGTAATCGGGTCTGTTCGTCGAGAAAATGTTTTTAAAAAATCAGAGAAGCTAAGGAAAGTTCGTAAAATCGTATTCTTTTAAACGATTAGCACTGGAAATCATTAAAAAATTATGATTTTTACCGGACATTTCGTCGTACTTTCTATTCGATTGGTCGTAGCGACCTGGTGTTGGTATCATTCGATTCTCTGTGAAAAATCCTATAAGAATTGGTGAGTGTTTCGAATTTTGATTGATTATTTTGACAATGTTAGGTTATAAATATGTCCAGAGTTCGGGAGAAAATCATTTTAAAGAAAGTATTATTATTATTATTATATTCTTATATAAATTCGATTTTTGGGGAAATCATAGAAAAAAGTCGTAAAATCGTATTCAAAATACGAATACGGGGGAAAATCGTATTCAAAGTGTGAATACAATTGTATTAGTATTCATAGTCATATTCATACCTGTATTCGTATTCATAATCATAAAATCGCAGATATGATTTGTATTCATAATCGTATTTATGAATAAGAATTCGCCCATCTCTGGGTGGAACCCCGGCACCCCCTACCCTTCCTGCCCTCGTTGACACCATTTTAATGGCGCGAGACGTAAAATTTACGTCGCCTTTCCATTTCAGGGTTAATTTACTTCAACGCCCCTGGAGCAACATTATATAATTGGGAATTTTCTCGCCTCTTTTTAATTTTTCCAAATTATAGTTAAAAATTAATAGGTTTTCAAAAGGTCCGACTCAAAAACTTGATGAGTCGGAACTATGTGAATCATGAGAAGGAAAAGTCCCGAAGATACGAATTAACGTCAGATTAGAACTATCTCTACATTTTTTGGTGAAAGTGGGCCTAAGGACCTAAAGTTAAGCACGTTGAAGCAGGTGAAGTTGTTCGTTCTAATCCAGGTTTTTCTTTTTGGTCTGTACTTATATGTACTTAAAACCAAATTGCAGTACCATTCATTTTTGCTAAACACCAAATGAAATGATCGATTCCCAATACCTTCAGGAAGTCGAAAATGAGGTATTCCAAGGTAAAGTTATTCTCTTTGTTTGGCTTTCACGTTCTCGTAATTACTATTGCATTCTTATTATGTTTGGTAGGATGCGGAGGCAGCGAAGGTGAGGGAAGAGAGACTGAAGGCTTATGCTGAGAAGAAGAGCAAGAAACCCACCATCATCGCCAAGTCGAGTATCGTCCTGGACGTGAAGCCCTGGGATGACGAGACTGACATGAAGAACATGGAGGCGCAAGTCAGAACCATCGTCAAGGACGGACTTGTTTGGGGCGCCTGTAAGTTTCCATCAAGACTCGGTACAGGAGTGCTAAGAAATTCCTGACTGCGTCGAAATTCAATTTTATAATATTATGAATTGATCAACCGATCTTACTAATCAATTGCTTCCAGACGGTTTGCTTGCATTCAGGTATTAGAACAGATCCCTAACTAACATCAGTTGAAATGGCTGATTACTGGTAATCAGTGCAGTGGCGGCTCCTGCACGGCAACTTAGGGGGTGCACAGAGATCAGGAGATTGATTGATTGATTGATTTTTTTATTTATCGACCAGGGAATGCTTAGGGCCTGGAGGCCCTCTCTTCCAGCATCCCTGGAGAGAAAAAAAAAAACAAATGTCCTCTTACAATCTTACAATACTTTCATATATATATCTACACACAATTTAAATTAATAACACTCTTATGAGTTTAATTAAACTTCACACTTTTACAATTTCAACATAATTAATTCTAGGTTCCTTATGTTGAGTAAGTTTATAATAATTTATTGTTTACTTGATCTCTCATTTGTTGTGCTACCTACTGTCGTTTCTTATTATATTCTTTGATTTACTTCTATTGTCGATACTCATTTGATTTCTAATATTCTTCTAATAACTTTTTCCGAAGTGCGTTCCTAAAGGTCTCTGTGCTCTGCTTTAAATCGTAAATGTTCTTCAATTCGTTATAAATTCGAGTTCCCTGCACTGCGAAGGACCTGCCAAAAAGGGTGGTTCGGTGGGCCGGCACTTGCATGGTTTGTTCTCTATTTCTTGTGCATTTCGAGTGAACTTGTGACATAAATAGGAACTCGTCATGTAAATACTTAGGCCTCCGAAATTTCAGGAGTTTAAACACCATCACAGCAATTTGAAGTTTTTTCCTTTCTCCCACCTTAAGCCATCCCAGTGCTTTGTAATGGGGTGTGACATGGTCGTCTAGCTTAAGTCTCAGGACGAATCTGATTGCGGAATTTTGTGCTTTTTGTAGCTTGGCTACGTTTTCGCTGTTCATGTCGCACAATGCCACGGGTGCGTAGTCAAGAATCGGTAGGATTAGCGACTGGGCAAGTTGCTTACGCACGTGAGTGGGAAAGTCGCTAGCTACTCTTCTGAGTTCGTAAATACTCCTTGAAATCGACTTGCACATCGAAACAACTTGTAGATCCCACGACAAATTATTGTGAACAATTATCCCTAGGAGAGGCTATCGAGAAGGGACAGAATAGGTGATTTTCTATGCCAAATAGAAATTTCAACGATATGCAAATGGGATTAATCTTGGTAACTTTTTCATCTTAAAATTGCAAACGGTACTAAATACGTAGGTGCAATAGACACAAAAATGTTCTCTAGTGGTTAACAGAAATTCTGAAATACTTAATCATCAAAGGTTTAAACCCAAGAAATGCATCCATCTAATTGCAATAGCTGAAATGTCTATTTGCCCATGACGATCCAAAACATCGTCCAATTCGGAAGAAAAATTAACGAGCCCCTTGAAAACTCCGAGATTCGAAGAATCTTCCCTCTCATCATGCCCACGCACGGCTAGCTCGAAAACACCACGGAACTTGATACAATCAAAGCAAAAAGTATTCAAGCAAAGTAAAATTATCTGTTAGTCACTTCACACCCACAAAGCCAATCTACCTTCTTATAATAGTCGACATTAAAACTTACGGTACGAATCTGCACGGTTATTAAATTTCAACGTCTGCTGGTGTCCAAGGAGAGACGGGAAAGGGCGGCCAGTTTCTCGAATTTCGCACTTTTCCACAATCGACAAACGCAAATAGTTTACTTTACTTTAATGTAAACTACTCATTGTACCTACAACACTCCTAAATAATCACAAGACTTTGAACAAAACGGTGTGTACTGAAACGGTAGTCAACCGAAAACGTAAAACGGAATTCCCATCAGGTTTGTTTGTTTACTTATTTCTCTATAAGGAAATCCGGATTGCAGAGCTCTCTGACGGGGGAGCAACGAACCAATTCTGCTCAAGCTGACAAAATGTCCTGCTCTCTGATTGGTCAATCTCACGTGCCTGCCTCCCTCGAAAGATGTCAAGATGACGTCACTTTCCCCAGAAATGGTGCAGAGGCAAGGTGATGCTCCAAACGGGTGTGATTGGTCAGAAAAGAGGGGGCTCCCCGCCTCAGTTTTCGGGCGTAGATTCAACTAGCACAGTACTTACGATCGAGTCGTCTGTCACTAGCCAACTTACTCTTCAAACGAAGAGGAACGAACTTCGAAAATTTTTTTTAATTGGCTGGGGGTGCACATGCACCTATGCTCCTATCAGTAGCCACCCCTGAATCAGTGATTACCTAGCTAGTCGATGATTTGAGAGTAGTAATGAGCAATAAATCCACACCTTAAGTAGTCTGAAGCCAAGTCCTTTCTCTAGAGTACCGTAAACTTGTCTATTCTGACTATAAGAATGAGGAAAAGAAAATCAAATCATAAATAATCGTAAGATGAACTGAAGCTAATAATTTTGATTGTCAATAACTTCCAAGTTTGGAATTTGGAGGTAATAATAGGGTGTGCGCCTGGGTAGGAAAAACTGTTTATTGTTATTTTTAATCTAAGGTAGACCTCATTCTGAGAATGAGGAATTTCACCATGACGGAATTTCCTATTTTTGACCCCAAAATCGGATTCAGCACCTCTAAAAACCCCCTAAGGCAAACTTTCAGCCCGAACTTCCTAATTTACGAATAAACAAAACAGTGTAGAAAATACGAATGTTTAAAAAAACCGGGAAAATGACGTCATGCTGGAATAGTTCATTTATAGCCGCTTGAAGCGCTGAGATCGATAAATCCATAGTCCCCAGATGCAAAATTTCATGAAACAGTAAAGTTTAAAATCGAAAAACTGAAGAAAAAAAAATTATTGGTTGCCTGTAAAGTCGGTATACGGGCGAAAGTTTTATTACGTGACAACGACTTTGAGTGGTAAAATAATTTTAATGTTAATATTCATTCGTATAGTAGGAAGAAGGATAAAATAATTGTAACAATTTAAAACATCAAATCTTTGTATAAATAAATTTTATTTATACAAAGATTTGATACAAAGATTTGATCGTTTATTTATCCTATTTGATCGTTTTCACATTATTATGTGAAATTAAAAATTCAAAATTTAAACAAATTATTATTGGTTGAGAAACGAAATAAACGTCATTTATTTTAAATTTAATAATAAATTTATTTAATATTTTATTTTAAAGCCACCTGTAATTCAATAATAAGAGAACTGTGCTCTTCATAATATTGAAAGTCTTATTATTGAATTACAGGTGGCTTTAAAATAAACACTTTGTTTATTTTAATTATTTGTTCCTATTTGATCGTTTTCACATTATTATGTGAAATTAAAAATTCAAAATTTAAACAAATTATTATTGGTTGAGAAACGAAATAAACGTCATTTATTACATCATGTTATATTATCAGTCTGAAATTATTTACCTTTGCTGTTTGAATGGGGTATTTCGGTCAATTTTTTTTATTTTTTATTTCAAAAGCGTATGGCTCAGGAATAACGGTAATCGGGTCTGTTCGTCGAGAAAATGTTTTTAAAAAATCAGAGAAGCTAAGGAAAGTTGAAGATTTGAATGGTGTGACGTAGCTAGCCAATCGTGACGTAGCTAGCCAACTGTCTTTGAAAAAAGTATCCATGCACAGAAACCCTTGGAAGACCTCATGGATACTACAAAATAGTACTCACACACGCGCGCGGCGTAGTCCGCGGCGTAGTCCTTGCCTAGTGTGTGTGCATTTATAGCGGCCCGCCTTTTTCAAACGTGTGATCTCTTTAATTAATTTTTCTACCACATGTTATAGTATCATTGGGCTTAAAGTTGTAGTGTATAGGTTTTCAAGGGTGCTGAATCCAAATTTGAGGTCAAAAACCTGAATTTCCGACCCACCGAAATACCCCATTGTTGCGATGGACGAAACTACCTTCACATTATCACTACACAATCGTTTTACAATTAACTGGCAACGTGTAAAATTGTATGCAGGCGCCTAAATGGAAGCGCAAGACATGAACCGGTGTGTATGCCTATCTCTCTCGCTCTGTCTCTCTCGCTCTAACTGTGCTCGAGCTGGAAGGGACGCGTGCCTCTCACTCGCTCTCATTGTGAGCGCATAACGTGAGCGGAGCGTAACGCAGTTTCTTGAAGTGTCACCCGGCAAACCAATTTATAAGACGTTGTCACGTCAAAATAGAAAAAGCGAGATGGGGAAAATTAGGTTTCCTCTGTTTTTGTTTGATAACTTTTCTCTTAGAAAACACGATTTCGTCGTCCCAATGGGCAACACTGGGAGGAGGCGGCGATCCGAACAGCCAATCAGCGAGCGTTCCCGCTGCACGTCTGTTTTCCCGGTTAGTTTTGAAATTAAAAATTTTGATTGTCTCCCAAAAATAACAGGAGACTTATTTTCCGAAATCAGCCCGATTTTCATCTATCCCACACCATTAACTATTCAGGAAAAATGCAAACAGAAATCGGTGAAATTCCTCATTTTGGTACCAACCGTGACCTTCTTGCGCGTGTAAATCTTTTCATGGAAGAATGTTAGGAAGAATCACTCCATAGGGGAATCTGTGACGCTTACTGCAGTTGCGCCACTTCTGGAAGCGTAAATGAACTATTAGCTTAGGTGGCCGATCGCAAGAGTGTGTGAATTGGGAGAGAGAGTAGAACGCAAACGCGAAAGTGACCAAAAGACGCAATTTTTTTTTTTTTTTTAAATTATTTTTATTTGGCATTGGTTGCCCATACAGCCATAATATTCATTTTACAATTGTATTATATTATTATTATTCAAGATATTTTTCGATTATCATTTACAGTTATCGTTTTATGAGTTACTATATTACTATAAATTTACATTACAATCAGATAAGAAATTGTAGATGTGAGAGTAAATATTCACATTACGGCATTGGAGCAGGTGTGGTAGGTTGAATGGTTGATGTATTATTTTTTCTGCAGAGATCTGGTCAAACATGAGGCGTCTTCTTCTTGCTAGCGTGGGGCATTCCATAATGATATGATGAACGTCTTCAATTTCCGCTAGACATCTCTCGCACTGTGCACTTTCGGTTATTCCCAATTTCAATCTTGTGGTACCACACATCGCGTGCCCGGAGCGCATTCGGCATATCGACTTAACCATATCCTTGGAAAGAGTACCTCCGACGAACCATGGGGCTCTGGGAATCCCAGGTTGGATAAATTTGAACCTTTCCCCTGCTGGTTGTGGTAATAGGTATATCCTTTTCCATTTCTCCCTCAACCACTGTTTGGTGAGGCTACCCATATCTCTCGGTGGGAGTTCAAACGTGGAGTGAGTTGCCAGGCGAGCTGCTTCTTTTGCCAAAGCGTCTGCCATTTCGTTGCCGAAAATCCCTGAGTGACCTTTGATCCACACCAGGCAAACCTCCTTCCCTATTGCCACCATGGAATACAGCATTTCTCGGATACTAAGGATCAAGTGGTTAGTAGTTGGCTTGACTTCGAAGTTTTTTACTTTTAGTATGGCGCTTTTATTGTCTGTAAATATGGTGATCTTCGTCGCCGATAACTCTTGCCCATATTTGAGCGCCTGTAACAAACCTACGAGCTCCGCGGAATATACTGATGCCCAGCTTGGTAGTTTGAAAATTGCTTTATAATTGTGTGTTGCGTCGTAAAATGCGGCTCCTACTTGCTGGTTTTGTTTGGATCCATCAGTGAAAATACGCTGGAATCCGGGCCAACGTTCTTCAACATAATCCAGAAATACTTCATTCGGGGCTTCTCCTGGCCTTCTTCTTCGCTTGGGCATGACACCAACGCTACGTGGCGGCAGGGTAGTCATATATTCTTTCGTGAAGGCCGGATGTTTGGGACTGATATGCGCTGAAGTAGCATACGGGGCGATCGACGTGAAGCTATTGACAATTAGAGGGATATTCTTCTTCTGCCAGTATGGTTTAGTCAAGCATTCCACTGTGATTTCTCGCACTCTTGAGTATAAAGTCTCGTTCGTTTCCATAATTCTCACTAGCATTCTATCTGAGAGCCACTGTCTCCTCAAGGCTGGTGGTGGCTCGACTGCTTCACTTTGCATCGCTATTATTGGAGTCGAACACAGATAACCTATACTTGAGCGTAGACACTTGTTAGTCATAAGATCAATCGGTTTTAAGGTGGTCCAAGAGGCTTGCCCATAAATTATGGCACCGTAGTCCAAAACTGATCTTATTGTGCTACGATAAAACAGCAGGGAGATGTTTGGGTCAGCCCCCCATTTGCAATTGCTCAATGCTTTTAGAATATTGTAACGACATTCCACCCTTTTAATAAGATTTGCGATTTGCGGTTTCCAGGATAAAGTCTTGTCCAGTTCCAGGCCTAAAAAACGTATGGTTGGTTGTATCGGGATTGTCCATTCTCCGATTAACATTTCTGGCTCGAGGTTGACTCTGCGCCGTCGTGTAAACACGCATAGACTAGACTTATTTTGAGAAACTTCCAGCGAACTGTCTCGCAAAAAACTGACGAATTGAGAGCCCAGCGCGAATCATGTTAGCTTTACATTCCTCTAGATCCACGCCTTCTGAGTACAAGCACAAGTCATCCGCGTATTGTAACAGTTTAACCTCTTCCCCCGTGCTTCCATCCATTGCCGTCATATAAAGTGTGTATAATAGAGGGGATATCACACTCCCTTGTGGTAGACCTTTATTTGCTGGTAGACGCAATTTCTATAGCGTCCTTACCTTCTTGCGAATCATCTCAGCCTTTTTTTTACAATACGATTTTTCGTTAAGTTCTTTTTAGTCAGTTTCGTTAATTTTTGTGTAATATCTTTATCTAGTTTCTATTTACTACATAATAATGTAGTAAACTTTCAAGTCACGTCCATCAGGCGTTTTCACCCAGGTGCCCTAAGGTGGGAATTGCTAAGTGCATCGTAAAATCAATATTGAATATGAGCATAAATTTGCCATTGTGCTCAATGGAACAGGAAAAGAAGTTTGTGTATTTATATATTAAATGTAGAATATTTTGGGCCTTTCGAATTACGAGCAATGCTGTGGCCGATCCAAACTGTGAAAGAAAAATAACTTTAAAGAAGCTATTGAAACTTAATCAACTATTATTATTTGCCACAATGTTTTTCCTCTGTGTTCATACCTTCCCCCTTCTTCCGATTTTGTAATTTGAAATAGAGTTGGAAATATGATGATGGAATAACCAGCTCGTATTTCTACCCAATGATTCAAAATATAGTTTTATTTCATTAATTAAATAATTGTAATGTAGATATGAATTGAAGACTACAGGGGAAGAACGCACCATGTCCCATTTTGTAAACTTTTCAGGAAATCATTTTTTCCGGCAAAAACCCAATATTAGTTCGAATTTGGTCGATACAATTTTTAAAAAAATGGAATTTGTATCTCAGCGTACTGTAGAATGCGGGTGGTACAATCAAAACTACTGCAAAAAGTATTTTAAAACTCCATATTGCTATCCAAAGTTGCAAAGGTCCATCTGTACAGGGGAAGAACGCATCATGAACGTGTATTGCTGGTTTTATTCATAGTATCCTACTATAAGATTTCTCTCTTTATCAGGGCATAACGGTTTCGTGACATTTTAATAATATATATAATGATATGGTATTTTCAAAAGTTCACTCACGAAGAAGTTTGCAAAATATTTTAATAGAATAAAATCCAGGAAATTCATTTTTGTTTCACCGTTTTCAAGAAAAACACTAGTCTCATATAAACTTATTGGTATGAAGAAAATAATAATGATCGCCGCTAACAATCGAAAATAATACTGTGAAACCCAGGAAAACCGCACGAATGCGTGAATCACAGAGATCCATCAGGTAGGGGAATACGACCTGGGGGAGGGAGCCCGAAAGTTGGCACGTTCTTCCCCGGTTGCGCTCGGCTTGGTGCGTTCTTCCCCTGTACGGTGTTTCGTTTCTCGCATTTTTCTCCTATATTGGATCATTTTTGCCCATTTTGGTTGTCACCATCGAGTCTGCCGTGAAAAAATCTATAAGAAACCGTCATAACCTAGTATTAAATGAATGGGGTTAGTTCCGCTAGTTATAAGAATACAATTATTATCTACGTACCGTATTGGAGAATCCGTCGTAACCAGCAAGTCGAGTACAGGAGGCGAGCGCTTTCGATGTAAAGACATCATCTTCAGGCCGTCGAGAGAGTACTAAAGTTTGTCAGTCCGTCGTTCTGTTTATATAGTCTGGGTGAAAGGGAGGTAGGTAAAAGGATTAGAAAGGAAAGGGGACCACATAGTAACGAGACCACGTGGTGAAAGGTTGTTTGTCTGTCATGTCAAGTGAAAGGGAGAGATAAAACTAATCCTATTAGCTAATTGTACCTTCACCACCTGGTAACCACGTGGTGACCACGTGGTCTTCTATTCTAAATTATGAATATATTATAAACTAGCTTACATAACTAAATTATTGATAAAATGATTAACTTATATCTATATCTATTTCTAACTTTTTTTTTTTTTTTTTTTTAATTTTTATTTTTGGTTAGTTGATTATTTTATTTATTGTTAGAGATTATGATATCCTAGGTCGTTTGGTTAACTGGAAGTTAGTGGAGTCGTGAGGGTGCTGTTTGCGTTTGTAAGGAGATATGG
>CM019181.2:18082-72025 GCA_009739505.2 Apolygus lucorum | reverse complement strand
GCTCAATTTGAGCATATTTTTGCTGCGTAGGAGTGAGTAACTTAGATGCAAAAGCTATTGGTCTATCTCGACCATCTGGGTAATGTTGGGATAAATGGCTCCCACAGCTTTGCCAGATGCATCCACTGTGAGTGTGAGTGGCAAAGCAGCATCGAAATGTGCCAATACAGGATCAGAGGTAAGTATTGATTTCACTTTTTGAAATGATTTTTTGACATCTTCATTCCAGTGCCATTTTACATTTTTCTTAAGAAGATGATACATGGGTTGAAGTACCTCTGCCGCATTTGGAATGAATTTCAAATAGAAAGTTATCATGCCCATGAAAGATCTCAATGATGGGACGTCCGTTGGTTGGGGTGCGTTGACAATTGCAGAAAACGTGTTCGTTCGTCGGATGTAAACCGGCTTCGTCGAAAACATGCCCCAAATATTTTTATCGAGCTTTGCGCGAAAGAGCACTTTTTAGCATTCACTCTCAAATTCGCTCTATCCAAAATTTGCAAAACCTTCTTCAAGCGCTCGTCGTGTTCCTTCCGGTTACGTCCTGAAATGTAGATGTCATCTAGGAGTGAACCTACTCCAGGAATTCCACATAGTAGTTTGTCAATGACACCTTGGAACAGGCTTGGAGCAGATGTGATTCCAAAACATAGTCTAGTATAGTTGAAAAGCCCCATATGTGTGCTAATTGTAGTCACTTTTTGGGAATCAGCATCAAGTTTCAACTGTTGATAAGCGTCTTTGAGATCGATCTTAGTAAAGAATTTCGCACCACCGAAATTAGCACATATATGGTCCGGATGTGGTAATTTGTACTCTACATGTGCCAAATTTGGATTTAGTGTGGTTCGATAATCCCCACAGATCCTCACTGAACCATCACTCTTGAGTACTGGTACAATGGGCGTGGCCCACTCACTATGTTCAACAGGTGTGAGGATACCTAACTTCACCAATCGAATCAACTCAGCTTCCACTTTATCTTTCAATGCTATAGGGAGACTGCGTGATTTGATGAATTTAGGTTCAATATTTTTCTTCAAGTGAAGACGCACTGTGTGGTTAGTCAGAGCACCTACTGATGGAGCGAAAATGTTCTTATATTCGTCAAGAAGTTGTCTTACTTCAGGCGGTAAGGTATCATTTTTGACCGCATTTAATTTAAAAATTGGCGTGCAATTTAAAATTTCTAGACCAGTTCGTCCAATCAGTGGTGGACCCCCATCATTGATCACATAAAATATCATGTCATTTATATTTTGACGATATTTGACGCTCAAAATTATTTTTCCTTTAGGTACAATTGGGCTTCCTATATAATCAGTCAATTTAATGTCATTGTGAGACATTGGAATATGCCTGAAATGTTTCTGATAAAATCTGTCAGACATGACATTGTAACGGGACCCTGTATCAACTTGCCATGACCAATTTTGACCACCAATCACAATGTCGATACAGATAGGTTTATTAACTTCCCTTTCTTGGGTATGTAGTAAGCTAAAGAAGCTGTCAGCTAAAACTATTTCATCATCAGATTCGTCTGCCATAAATTTCTGACTTGACGTTTTCTTTTGTTTTTTTGATTTACAAACTGGTGATAAATGACCAATCTTACCACAATTGTTGCACGAATAAGTTTTAAATTTGCAACTTTTGCTAAGATGGTTTGAACGTCCACAATGCACACAGGGGCAGGGGTTGTGGTGTTTTCCTTTTGTTCCCCAGGAATGTTTGCCACCTCGTTTGTAGCACAGATCAGATTCAGTTAATTCCGTTTTGATATTCATGACGGATGTTTTATTTTCTACTGCCGCCTCCCTAGCGAGCGCAGTTCTCAAAACACTATCAAAAGTTAAGTCTCTATCTGACCCGTCCCCCTCCAGCAATTTCCCTCGAATTGACGTGTCATGGATTCCCATGATGAAAATATCTCGAAGAACTATTGTGAGTTCTGCACCGAATCTACAGTGTGTTGCAAGAGATCGCAGTCTCGTGGAAAATGCCGTTATTGTTTCCCCTGATTTCTGGCGTGCATTGTAAAATTCGCATCTTGCCGTTAATGTCGATTTGTGAGGCAGGAAATGCGTGTCGAAAAGTTCTATAAGTTCGGTGAACGACTTATCCCCGGGATCCTTCGGTAAACATAAGCTATAAAGAAGATCCATCGTAGAGTCACTCAAAGATGCTAGTAGGTAGGATCTCTTCTTAGCGTCCGTCGTCACCCCATACGTTGAAAATATGTTGATCATTCTCGTTTTATGGTATTTCCACGTACCTGAGCTGTGATCATACATTGTTGGTGACGGAAGCCCAAGAGCCGTCGAACTCGTACCTTGCGGATCGCCTGGTGACGCCATGAGTTAAAAATTCACGATTTTTTTTAATCCTTCGTCGCCAAACTGTTGTGTAGTAGCCTAATTTGAGAGCTAAAACACTGTGGGATACTCGATACCTTTAATATGAAAGGGGAGTGAAATAAAACGCGTGCTGCTGGCAAAATGGCGAGAGAGAAAACTGTTTATTGATATCATTTACATTTGATATCGACAATCGATCGATCGATGATTAGACCCGATCGATCCGAACAATCGAATACCTAACAAAAACAAAAAAAAATCGTTTTCAGGGGGTGATAGTGATCACGGCCGAAATGCCCCAAAACTATCAAAAAGCGATTGATCCATCATTATTTTTAGTAACAGTGCTTTAAAATAAGTTGTTTCTTGTCAGTTACCAATCATGTGCCACGAATGGTCTTATATAATAATAAATACTGAAGATGATATTACGAGTCTTGAATTTTGGCTTTATTCTGATTTTTATAAGTAAAGAGTTGGTTTTCATTAGTTTTTCAATAAAAACGCTGCAAATCATTGCTCAAAGGTTTATTATTTTCTGTATAGATCATCCTTCTGTATAGATCACTGGTTCTCCATCAATAGCACCTACCACCATCTGTATTCTCCCTTGACCTTCCCTCTCAAATTTCAGCTCCTGCGTTCAATAGGATTGAAAATGACTTCGGAGCTCACTCAGCTGATCAGTGATCTGAAGAGTGAAGAAGATCTCCTCGAATGCTGGAGACGCCTGGAAGAGCACTTCCATTCAATAGGATTGAAAATGGCTTTGGAGCTCACTCAGCTGATCAGTGATGTGAGGAGTGAAGAAGATCTCCTCGAATGCTGGAGACGCCTGGAAGAGCACCTCCATTCAATAGGATTGAAAATGGCTTTGGAGCTCACTCAGCTGATCAGTGATGTGAGGAGTGAAGAAGATATCCTCGAATGCTGGAGACGCCTGGAAGAGCACTTCCATTCAATAGGATTGAAAATGGCTTCGGAGCTCACTCAGCTGATCAGTGATCTGATCAGTGAGCAATGATTTGCAGCGTTTTTTACCTACAAACATTGTTTTACCTACCAATTTTTTTTACCTACCACACCTACCTATTGGTAGGTACTACCTACCACACTATAATGGCTTCACACCTTCACAATCAAGTTTATTAGAAAGAACTAAACGCTTCACACTCGATTCGAAAAATAGAAAGCTTGATATGGAAATTTGATTACTGGTTACGCAGAAGGCAAAACTGTACACAAATCGAAGAAATGAACAGCGATCGCATTTTAGTCAGATAAAATTTGAACGGCGATTAGACCTCTTTTGCGATTCACACTCATGATTCTGTTTTATCGAAGGAAAACCTTCAAATACTCGTAGGGACCGAACGGTTTGTCCTACAGAGCTCCGGGTGGTCTCAAAAATTTTTAAAAATTCTGTACTATTTAAAATTGGCGAAAAAACGATACCTTTATTTAGAGAGTTTTCGAGCTAGGGCACTCTTGAAAATTTCAACCCTTAATTTTCACCCCTTAGAAGTGACCTACATCAACCAAAAGCTTCGCGGCACAACTAGACCCCAAATGGAGCCCATATACCAAATTTGAACCAAATCGGTCCAGTGTTGCTAAGAAAAGTGCCGCGGACGGCGGACGGACGGAAATTTTTTTATTCGATTTTCGGATTCTACGTACCTTGAAACGTAAAACATCAAATTTTGAGGGGGGGTTAAAATTTTTTTTTTCTTGCTCGATTCCAAAGGCTTATTATTGAAAATAATAAACCAAAATTGTTCTGAAATGAGTTGTTAGTGGTTTTTTTTTTTTAACCTCAAGGTACTGAAAAACAATTTTTCTTCTTCAACAGTGATCAGTACCACCCCATAGACACTCTGAAAGCGTTTAGTTCGATTTTAAATTACTGATCACTATCACCCACTAGGTGATTTCACCCTATGTGGGGGGTTATACTGATCAATTTATTTATTTATTTTTTTAATGAGCTTAATTTAACGAAATTTCAAAGTTTGATTTAGGATACTGTTCATAAGATGTGGGAAAATATAAACTAAGGTACTCCGGGGTAAGTGTCCATTCGGGGCAAGTGGAGCCTAGGGCGAAATTAGCACTCCAGACGGAGGGTAGCTGAACTACCTTAGCAGGAAAACTACATCAATAACCTAAACTTCGTTGCAGGTATGATGGCAGCCCTGCCAGTTCCCGTGGTTAGATGTGAGAAAGGTTATTGTCATTCAGTGTTCATTCAGCTTGCTCATAGACCTTAGTTGTTTTTCACTTGTTGACCTGTGCCAGTCTCATTTCGCGAGGAAGTGCTCAACATTTTGTGGTAAGTCCTTCCATAATAGTTGCTTGAACTGGTGTAGAAGTTTGGTTGCGATATTTACACGTGGGGATTGATAATTTGTGGCTTTCCACCTACCCCGGTTTTGTAGATCCACTTACCCCATGGGTAGGGAAAACCGGGGTAAGTGGAAAGCCACAAATTATCAATCCCCACGTGTAAATATCGCAACCAAACTTCTACATCAGTTCAAGCAACTATTATGGAAGGACTTACCACAAAATGTTGAGCACTTCCTCGCGAAATGAGACTGGCACAGGTCAACAAGTGAAAAACAACCAAGGTCTATGAGCAAGCTAAATGAACACTGAATGACAATAACCTTTCTCACATCTAACCACGTGAACTGGCAGGGCTGCCATCATACCTGTTAAGATTAATCTCGTTATTTTGTAAGTTCTATTTTGCTCAAGCAACGTGATATTTTAAATAAAGAAAACAATTTTCTGGTCTATTTTTCTTGCGCTATTTCAATGCCACTTGCCCCGTTCATTTTCTCATCAGTTCAGCACGGAATTAGGCTGGGTTTCCACTTACCCCGCACAGACTGGGGCAAGTGGAAACCTGACGGGAAATTTTAAAACTGATCTTGTGGAAGACTGATTGAAGTTATTGGATTTCTAATTTAGGCCGTCGATTTAGGATAGTTTGGATAACAAATGATGAAAATTTGACCAAAATTGGTGGAAAATTGATGATTTGGTGAAAGTTCAAAGTGGAGCTAATGAAATCCTAGGCTCCACTTACCCCGGTGTACCTTATTTTTTTTCAGATTTATTTGAATTATTACACTGGTAGTTTTCAAGGAAAAACTGTAGAAATTGATCACCCCAGTCTACGGTACCTAGATAGGTAGAGACTCTGCAAATTTCAGAACGATGCAATGAGGAATTTCACCGAATTCTGTTTGCATTTTTCCTGAATAGTTAATGGTGTGGGATAGATGAAAATCGGCCTGATTTCGGAAAATTAGTCTCTTGTTATTTTTTGGAGACAATCAAAAATTTTTATTTCAAAACTAACCGGGAAAACGGACGTGAAGCGGGAACGCTCGCTGATTGGGCTGTTCGGATCGCTGTCTCCTCCTAGTGTTGCCCATTGGGACGATGAAATCGTGTTTTCTAAGAGGAAAGTTATCAAACAAAAACAGGGGAAACCTAATTTTCCCCATCTTGCTTTTTCTATTTTTTCTTCAGTTTTTCGATTTCGAACTTTACTGTTTCGTGATCTTTTGCATCTGGGGACTATGGATTTCTCGATCTCAGCGCTTCAAGCGGCCATAAATGAACTATTCCAGGATGACGTCATTTTCCCGGTTTTTTTAAACATTCGTATTTTCTACACTGTTTTGTTTATTCGTAAATTAGGAAGTTCGGGCTGAAAGTTTGCCTTAATGGGTTTTTCGAGGTGCTGAATCCGATTTTGGGGTCAAAAATAGGAAATTCCGACATGGTGAAATTCCTCATTGTACCTATCGTCAAAGAAGTTGCCAAAATGAAAATTCAACGACTTCTTGGCATAGGATTATCGAAGTAGATCTCACTTTAGTAGAATAGGAAACATGTAAGTTTGACATCATGGACATGATGATGCAGTTACACTTACATTGACTTACGTTGACTTACATTGACTGATTGAACTTATAAGACTGAATTTCTGAAATTTTGTAATATATTATTCATCTACGATTGTTTACTTTACAGAAATATACTATGTTTGGAAAAAGTTTCGTTTGACTTGGAAAAGGTTTCATTTGGCTTGGAAATGCTAAAGAATCGTACTTTCTGACAAAATAAACTTGATCGTGAACTAGAGCGAAAATATTGTTGGTTGGTTACTGTTAGTGACGATTCGATACTTCCCATATTTATTGATATCGATATTTTGTTTCGATATTTCCGATATTTGTATCGATATTTTTCTTGCGATATTATCGAATATCGAAAGAAAAATATCGATATCGAAAGGAAAATATCGGTTGTTAAGGTTATTTTTATCCTACTGTAATTTATCAGTTTCCCCCTGAAAAAAAAAAAATTATAAACAAAATAAATAGAAACGGAAGAAAACACATAAACAACAATGTTGACATATCATGCCAATCCACTATAAGCTTGGTTCACATAGGTGTGTAATGTCCTTAATCCGTAGTGCGTAATTGGATGCTATTGGCTGGAGCCAATTGAGGCGCCCCCTATGTGAGGCTCCCAGCCAATAGCATCCAATTACGCACTATGGATTACGGATATTACACACCTATGTGAACCAAGCTATAGTCCGACATGCAGTCCCCAAGCTCGATATGGGGAGAGGGAGGGACAAGACAAGAATTCTTTTCATTTCCGCGTTCGCTATTACTGTTTTGAAATTATTGGCGATTCGATGTACCTTTTGATGCGATATTTAACATCCAAATAATATCGGAAGGCTGTATTGA
Source organism: Apolygus lucorum (assembly GCA_009739505.2). Lineage (NCBI taxonomy): Eukaryota > Metazoa > Arthropoda > Insecta > Hemiptera > Miridae > Apolygus > Apolygus lucorum. The sequence goes on along the minus strand of CM019181.2, from coordinate 64,878 downwards.
ATTCGATAAAATTCATCAAATGAATTTCATTAGGGAATCTGCCAATGGCTAACGATGCAAAAATATATTCGATATCAGTGACATAATATTTTTCTTTCGATATTCTATCGATATCGATAAAAAACGATGCAAAAACATATTCGATATCGGTGACATAAATATTTTTCTTTCGATAATCTTGTGATATTGATGGAAAACTATGCGAAAACACAATTATTATTTAAGAAAAAAACAATATTTTTCTTTCGATATTCTACCGATATCGATAACAAACGATGCAAAAACAGTGACATCAATATTTTTCTTTCGATATTCTATCGATATCGATAACAAACGATGCAAAAACAGTGATATCAATCTTTTTCTTTCGATATTTTACCAATATCACTTAAGATATTTAAGAAAAAACGTATTCGATTTCAGTGACATCAATATTTTACTTCCGATATTTTGTCGATATCAATGATATTTATGAACATCTATGCAAAAACATATGCAATATCAGTGATATCAAAATTTTTCTTTCGATATCACTGTCTTGATTTGAAAAAACATTCTTTATCAGTGACATCAAGATTTTTCTTTCGATATTCTATCGATATCACTGATATCGATATTTTTCTTCCGATATTTTATCGATATCGATACTGTCTTCCGATATTGTTTCGATGTTAAATATCGCATCGAAAGGTATACCGAATCGTCACTAGTTACTATTAATGCAAAATCCGTGTTATTAGCAAGCTAGTGATCAATACAAAAACGTAATAATTTGCAGCCTTTTCTTGTCGAGATCGGTGTACCAAAGTGCCTTCACGGGCATCGAAAATATCTCAAACTTGTGCTCAGCCGCTGAGAATATTTCAATTTCTTTTCCAGCGTGGAGTCGAGTAAAACCATGACCAACGTCCTCCGAGAATTCGCTCGCCTGTATCGCTGAGACAACCTGCTCAATCTGCTCACCGACGGCTACTGGACCTCTCTGGCGTCGGTACCTCTACCTCCAAGCGGACTCCCCGCCCCGGCCAGCGAACGGCCTTTTCGACCTGTATAAAGTTAACTGCGAATCGTTAATTTTATTAATTTCTAAACTTGTGATATTTGAAAATTGTGAAATCATTTTGTAAATGAAAATAGTAGGACTAGTTTTTATTACGACGTGTTAGAAGTTTCCAACTTCGAACGCTGCTGTTATTCAATTGGAATTTGAAGGAATGATTTTCTTTGAAACAATTCTAATCTAGTGACTCGTGGGAGTTATGTATTCGATAATAATTTTAGCTCTTACAGTTTTAGTTTAGAAATTCGTCGCAAGCGCGAGAGTGAGACTGTGTATTTTCTCCCATCATGAAATTACAGTTAGTGGGGGCAATTTTAGACTATCGACTAATGGTATAAACTCTGATTCAAAACCAAATTTTTTGGTGTAATATACTTGCAAATATATTATTTATTGTATATATCAATTATATTTTACTTCTTTGATTAAATTTGAACCTTTCTTTTAACTAGAGTTGAGAGTAGATTCCCTAGAAGCGTGCAGAACGAACGATCTTTTTTGGTTGAGCAACGGGAAGATTACCTAATTCACGGAAAGATTATTCAAATTTAAAAGATTTAAATTCGCCTTAAATTCTTACTTGAGACACGGTTTTATACTAAATAGGTAGGAGTCGTGCTGGCTTGAGCACCTTTGAGTTGTGGTTCGGATAAAAGTTGACTTCTACCTTGAGCCAAGTCACGTCGATGTCAGACCGATACTGTCCGTCCAAAAACTAGCACTTGACGAATTTTTGAGAAAATAATGCATTTTAACGTGGAACATGTTTTAGCCGTGAGCTAACTGGCCAAAATGGTCACGTAATCGTGTTACAAAAAAGTAAATAAATAATTTTGCAGTGGTGTCCACTTACAACCAGGTCGCTACGGAACTTCATCTTCGTCATCCTTCACCATTCGTTGGAAAGCCTCAAATGTATGCATAAAATATATACTGCTAAAACCGCTGTAATTATAGAAGAAACTGAGATAAACCCCTGAGTTGAAAGAACTATAATCAACATACGCGGCAAGAGCTTTGTTACTCGCCAACAAACAATTATTGAAAAAGCGATCGCATTTCGGTCAGCTAAAATTTGAACGGAGATTAGGCCTCTTTTGCGATTCACGCTCGTGTTTCTGATTTATCATACGACCAACCCTTACATTCTCGTAGGGAGCGAACGGTTTGTCCTACAGAGCTCCGCGTGGTCTCAAAAAATTCTCTAGAATCTTAAATTGAAGGAAAAACAATACCTTTATATCAAAATTTTTTGAGTTAGGGCGTTTTCAAAATTCATTTTTGAACCCTCAGAAGTGACCTACATCAACCAAAATCTTCGGGGCACAACTAGACCCCAAATGGGGCCTACATACCAAATTTCATCAAAATCGGCCAATGTTAAAATGTGCGGCAAAAGTGCCGCGGACGGACGGCCAAATTTTTGGATTCTACGTACCTTGAAACGTAAACCATCAAATTTTGAGGGGGTGTTAAAAAAAAATTATATTATAATGAATAGTAGATAGCATCTGCGAAGCGCGGAGTTAATATTGTTTTTTTTTCTTCAATGTTATGAAACATCTTGGCCTTTATCAAACCTTATTAGAGTATTCTATTACGTAATGGGGAATTTGCCTAAATTTTAGATTCCGTAATTTCAAGTCAAATCCTACAATAGGGCCGTAGAATAACTTTTTACCCACGAACACCCAAGGGGGGGGGGGGGGATTCCTAAAGAAGCCTCTGTATAAAAACGCGAAGACATCAAATACATCGAGCTAATAAACGTGGAAGCACTGGAGAGTAGAAGAATGGGCGATCTGACATTCTTTCTCCTGCTGAGAAGCGAAATCGCTCTCATCGCCACGTCTCATTCGCCGTCTTGAACTCATCTTTACAACCGCCTACCCAGGAGTTACATGAGCTGGCATAGCGCCATGGCATTAGGCAAACCAGACAAGACGTGTTTCTCCCCTCATCAGTCCCTGCTTCACCCCCACATGCCCTGAATCTTACGGATTTCTGTCTGGTGCAACACTTCTTTTATTCATCCCTATAAAAATATAATTACATTTCGGGAATTGGTATCTTAAGCCTCCATTACAAGCAACAAGCCAGCAAGTTCACTAGCGAGCTTATTGGCTAGTAAACTAGTGTTCAGCGAGTGGGTGCATAAGTGGCCAAATAACTACTATTTGGTTTTAAGGAGAGCCGATCCAAACAGGATTTCGCTACCCCCTACATCTGCAAGCAGATAGATAAAACCCCGAAAACCCTAGAAGGCTGATCGAGGGAGTGGAAGGAACTCACCACCCGGGAGCCCCAGGGAGCTAGTCATAGCTATCAGCTCCTCTAGGTACCTGTTTGTATTAACACCACAGGTTAGGCGGAACCTCCTAGCAAAAGTTCTACCAACTAGACAGGTTGGTACCCGAGTTCATAGCAGAACTCACATGCCGAGAGACATCTTCAGGGGACTAGCCCCTGAGGAGGCCATCTCTCCCCTTGTAGCCTTCTTGGTACAAGCCCATGAAGTAGGGTTTGCTCAACTGGGGGCAGGCAGGTGATGCTTTGACCGAGGTCGGTGCATCTGTAGCCTGGGGCTCCCCTCGCCCGTGGTACTGGTAATTGAGACGAGTAAAAAGCCTTTTAAGGCATTACTGCTATCCCCAGAAGCCCGACCAGGTAACAGGCACGGAAGCAGAGAATTTGTACCTGCTCCCCAACCGCTCTACTCCTGTCAGAGGCATGTGCCAGAGCCCTAACATTAAGGGGGTACAGGAGAGGGAGGCATGACGCATGGCGGTACCCATATGCATAAGTGGCCAGTAGGAACTCCATGCGAACCGACTACAACTACAGGCTCTGGTAGCGAGAAGAGAGTGGACAGGGTAATTTCTGCTTTGCGCTGCCCCCAATCATCCCTCCTCAGAATGTAGATTGTTCAATAATTATTTCAGACTGAAGATTCTAGTTTTTTAATTCAGACTCTTTGTGGCAATTCGTGTCTTTGTTGTACGATTTAGCGTAAAGTTGCTTGACCTGAATTCAGTGGTAAGCTTATGATTAAATGAAGTCAGCAAATCATTTCATGTGATCAGGAACCGGCAAATCCAATATTGAAGAGCTTTCTGCGAGGCCGATATTTTCGTCCAGCTTAGATGCGTGTCCTTGCTTGGCGAGGCTCAGAGGTTTTGACACGTGTCCTGTTCTCGTCACGTTCGGAGCTGTATTGTCTTTGTTCCCTTGATTTTTTTCACTGTCGATTTTATGTGTTGCTGGGTTTCTCTTGGTCTTGAGGCCTTCCGAAATGTCTTTCGAAGGTGGAGCGTCCTTGCTTTCTTGTCCCGACGATGGGGGAGTCGACACGTTTTGGGCCATCTCCAGCTTAGGGTTCTTCTTCATCGCGTTGTCTCTCTGACTTGTAGCTTTAGGGACTGACGATCCTCCTGAAAAGAGTCTGTTGGCATCTTTGTTTCTCGTGGAACCCACCATTTCTGAATAGTTTGGTGAGAGTTCGCTTATAACTGGTTTAAAAGATCGGTTTGTGTTCTGCGGCAATGACTGGTTCATTTGATGACTCGGTGTGTTGGTGACTTTTGGGTCATTGACTCGGTGAATTAGGCTCACATCATCGTTATGGTGTACCAAGTTTTTAGTATCTCCTTCTTTGTCAGATCTGCTTTCTCCTTTTCGAAGCATCCGCTTCGGTACCGCCAAGCCTTCATGATTTAGGTTGTTATTCGCTTTTTGAACTGGCACAGTTGAATGGGAATCTCCTTTCAAGTTGCCAACTTGTATAATTTTTGCAGTGTCGAAATTGCTAAACGGTGCGATTCCTTCCGAGTTTTGACTCCATTGCGTTCCATTATTCCTTTCCTGTTCATTTGCAGTGGTTTCCATCATATTCGAAGTTTTGGGGATAATTTCGCTTACAGTTTCTGAGTTGTGCAAATCTAGTTCAGTTGGGTTTAAGTTACTGAGATCTGACAAACTCATGCATTTTGTTTCCTTTGTTATGATTTTTGGGTGAGATTGTTTGGACCCACCAACAAAGTCCTGGTTGAAATGAATTTCTTTTGAAACCATATTAGCCACACTTTGACTGGAAACGTTTGATGGTTCACTTACCAAAGCTCTTCTCGTTGGTCCATTCTGTTTAGGTCGCTTGGATACATTTAGAGCTGAATTGCCTCCTTCCAGGGCTCCTTTTGAAGATGCATTTTGCTTCGTAAGAAAAGAAACTCGCCCAGGCAAACCCTCCACAAAATTGCCCAGCGCGTTATTCGATGGCGTATTATTGATGGACAAATCGCGAGGTTCTCTTTCCGGGGGACTGTGTACTGCGCTTCCCCCAAAACTGTTCGCAAAGATGTTCTGAGGATTTTCCAGTTCAGGATTTTCTCGTAGAATTCTAGGGGTAGTTTTCGGCACACTATATTGATTGGTATCTCCGAGGGTTCCACCTACTGATTTAGTTGGATTTTGTGGTGAGTTGAAATAACTGTCTACTTCGTTGGGCATTCTGGGACGGTTTTGTTTCCGTTTCGGAAGAGTGCTGTGACTAGTTAGATGAGAATCCCCAAGATTCATGCCGCCTTCAAGTATTTCTCGAAGAGGAACATTTGGTAAAATGGAGACTTCCTTGGCTGACGTTCCAGTTGGGTTGGGATGTACTAATGAAGACGCGCCATTCCTTGGCTGGGTAGTTGAGTTAGTGACTTCACAAGGTACTCCTTGTAGTAAGCTGATGGATTTTTTTTGTTCGGGACGGTTTTGATTTGGTGGTGTTGTCTCCAGTAACGCTGGAGTCTCTTCCTCGGGAACTGAGGATCCAGAAGCTTCAGATGTTCTGTCTGAAGTCGGCAAGGGCGATTTGGCTTCTTTCTTCGAATTCGAACCTCCATCAATGGCTTTTGGTGCGTTCTCATTCGGCTCCATGATTCCTTGGTACCACACCTGTTGCCGTTGATTCAATTATGAGTGTCCATTACCCTCTAATTAGGTACTCTGACTAGGTATTCTGTGTGAAACAATTATTTAAGTGGATTTAGTGCTGAATAATTCGTAGCTTCTCTTCACTATGATACTTGAAACTCTTAGTAACAGTACTTGAGGCAGAGAAACTATCCTGCTAGATGGAGAATACAGTTTGAAGTAAAAAATTAGTGCATAGGCGATACAACAACTAGGTACTTGATAATTTATTGTTTGGAGTAGCTGGTAACACTTTTCTGAGGGAGAAGGAAGCGCCCTATGTGGTGGATACTCCATTGGTTATGTTATAGATGTGAGCCTCCGCTCACTGTGGGCAACTTCCCAATGAGGGGGCTAGATTAATTTATTAATCTCCTTCCGACCCAAAGCTGGCATAGTCACCCGCGATCATCATTGCTCAGTTTCGGGTCCGTGGTCAGCTCAGAGGTGACGTCACCCCCCTCAACTTCAAGACGCCGTCTCTAGCCAGAGCGTCCCTCCCTCGGCGGAGGGAGCCAATCAGGCGTCTCCACCTGGCCGTTGCCCGTCCGTCGAGGGAGCAGAGGGGGAACCCCCTGAACAAAACCAGCGAGCCGCCCCCTCCACTGTCAGACCCCCCTAGATATTCAGTAAGAGTCACCGAGAGCCCTGCTGCCCGTGAACTTGAATCTGTTAGAGTCATCCCCCAAACTGCCTTCGCCGACACAGCCCTGTACGACCCCTGGCTATCAGAGCTGCTGTCCCATCTTCTTACATCGAATCGCCTGGTTGCACAGATCCCTTGGAATCAGCCGGACGACCGTCGCCACAACCGCCACATCAAGCTTGGAAGGATACCTACGGGCCCCAACACGTGTGAGTGAACTAAAACTTACCTTTTATCCATTGGCCAATGATAAATAGGACTGTGTGTAGAAGTAAAGGAAACAAAACTTAACACTAAAACTTACCTGAAACTTAAAGCTAACCTGTACTTACCTTGGTTGATGATCTGGAACTTGAAACTGAAATACGCTTGAACCTGAAACATAAATTGATTGGAGTTGAAGTTAACCTTGTATATTGAACAATTATTACACTCAAATTTCTATGTATAAATATTGATATTTTCACTGTGCCATACTTACATTGTTGTTCCGCCCATCAGGCTTCTTTTCAGCACACCATAAGTGTGCTTAGTCAGAAACGTGAAATCGTTCTTATTCTAATAAATAATACTAATTGTTGTTACCTTGCAGTTGCTCTTTCGAGTTCTACCTGGTTCCTCAGTGTGTCTCACGGAGTTGGTGCATCGTCACACTCCGCCTCAACTTCCGAGATTCCTTTCAGGAATCCTCGTAGGCCCTTACGGCAAGAATCACACTTTGTGTTCTATCTTTTATCTTTAGGACGCCCATCAGGCAAAACTATTTCAGCTTACCGTCGTCACGAACTTCTGGCTGGCCGCTTCACCGTCACGCCACAGGTAATTACCGCCCGCTACCCTTGTAACTATAAATTTCACCTTGTTTCGATATTTGTTTGTGTTTTCCCCCACCTGAGCTCGCCACGTTGAAACTTACAACGACCGGAGAACCTGGGATCGGTACGTGGTGTCACAACCTTGGACCGCTACCAATTTCACCGCGCGATAAGCTCTCAACCCTGTCGAACGTTCTCCCGTTTACGACTGGTGTGTCGATCGTCACCACCACCACGAGTAGACGGGACCCTACCTCTGTGGTCTCGACACAAGCCGCCACAAGTAGGACGCCTACATAGGTATATGTTGTTATGTAATGTTATGTGAATAATTTTGATGCTCAGTCTTTGGTCATGAGATTTGATGGAAACCCTGGAACGTAATTTTCAAGCCAACTGCCTCAGGATTGCACTAAGCTGATGTAAAGTAAATAACCATCTCAGGTTGAATTTTTGTCCAACTGCCATTCCTGGCAGATGTCATCAGCTGTCTTCCAAATGTAAGCTGTTGGCCCCGCGCTTTGGTGGCAGCTTTGATTTGAATTATGGCCACCGAAGTTAAATGGGGCGTTTGGATGATTGAGCTCGTCAACAATGTTAACGAACTCGATAATGACAAACTATGGCACGAGTTGAATTTAATATGGGGGAGGTTTAGCTGAAACGGAAAACAATGCAAAATCGAAAACACAGAATGAAATTTAGGGTAATTACCTTGAGATGAAAATGCGTGGCGAATATGCGTGGCGATCTCGAGCGTCTCGTGGCGATTCGAGTGCTGAAAAGTAAAAGCCTGAAGGGCAAAATAGAAATGGGTACACTAGTGTGTCCCGGCCTTATGGGCTGACGTTGTTGGTCCTGAAGGTACGTATCGAAACCTTGAGGTGTTGCGATTCACGTTCCTCTCTCTATTTGTCTGAAAACCAGGTATACTCAAAGAAAAGGTAAGCAAATAACAATATATGGCACTTTTATTAAATATAATAGGAACAAATTCCACTTCAAAATGTGGCAAGTAGCTGAAGGCGATAACGAAGTAAGTATGAAGGTTTTTTAGAACAAGTATGAATTTCCTATATTTGACTGTACATTCAATATTTCCTTTTGTGTTTCAGGTATCAATTCGAGGTCAAAATATCAGAATATCAATCGGTGAAGCTACGGAATTTACTGAGTGTTCAATGTTCAAAGCTAAGATTCGTTGCAAAATGTATCTAAAGTCTCTCAAAATATGTTCTCTTATGACTACACGGTCACTCCTATGCATTGGCCAATGTAATAATAGTATGTATGGTTTTTGTGCACTCACGTTGGGGCCCGAAGGTATCCTGTCGGTGAAGTGTGGCGAAGATAGATTCGTGGCGGCTGATGTCCAAGGTGGGTCGTACAGCGTGGCGAATTTTGGGGAGGTTTGGGGGCAGAAACTACTCACGGGCACGGAGCTCTCAATGGAGGTGTACTGTCTGAAGATTGGGAGGGGAGTAGCGTCGCTTGGGCTTGGCCCGAGGATCCGTCTTCTCCCCCTCCGCCCCGCTGGATGGCGTTGGCGGGGACGGCGGTGAGAGTGGGGGAGAAGCCGTTGGTGCTTCTCCGGCTGGAGGGGGGAGGGACGCGCGAGATGGCATGTGGCGTCCTCTGATTGGTTGAACTTGACGTCACCTACAAGCCGGGCCGAAGGGGGTCATTGGATGGACCCAGCCCCCGACCGCTGGAGTGGTAATTATGTGAGCGGGGGCTCATACAAAGGTTAGATCAGATTGGCAAGGTCACGATCCCTCAAGCTTAGTGGCGTGCAAAAACTCCATTATCAGGACCCACAGGGTGATTCTGCCCACGTGCGCTGAGCAGTCACCAATCCAGATAATCTCCTGAGCCAACTGGCCTTAACTTTGGTGATCTCACGGGAACTGGGTCATTAAACCAGCTAACAGCCGTAGATCACTCAGCCGAAGTGCTTCAGTACATTGTTTCAATTTTTCTACACCCATTTAGGACTGAGTTATATGAATCCTGTATGAACATTTTAGCAAAAAACTCAAGGGTGACGTGAAATCGTCTTTATGAATACTATAGGTAATGTTGAGGTTCTCTTAGATAGGTAACAACAAATAGACTAATTTGTTGTCCCCTCTAGCTTGAACGCCAATAGGCCCCATGCATGTCTTCCGTGTCACTTTTAGGTTATCCTCCAAATGTACTCTTTTAGGAAATATCCTGGTCTCCTTCATTAGCTCCCATGCTTTGTTATTGTTTTGGAAGCTAGCAAAAAGGCTCAACAAACATTTAGTTAAACCGCTTTTATCAGAGAAGAGGCACAAAAACGACTTCGAGAAACTGGGTGTCTGTCCAGTTTGTCAGTACCATGGAGAATGCCTAAAAACCGACATGCTCTCAGGTGAATGACGACTACAAATTTCCACACTGGAATGTCTGGATTGTCCCCCATAAGTTTTTAGTTTACCAGTCTGATATTGACGGTAATAAATAGCAACCGTGTTAGAAGTGGGCTTTACCCATAGAACGTCACTTATTTGATGGCAAAGCGAGTTAACCCTTATGTGCACACTTGAAATTTTTCTCCAGCGGCACTCTGCACCGCACTTTAGTTTCCCAACCATGTTAAAAATGACGAAGAAGCTATGTGCCACACTCACTTGGCAGACTAACCTCTTATCACCTAACTGTTTGATTCTCCTCATATTCGGAATGGTACCGTGTTACGTAAGTATATTGAACTTATGCCTAAATATGAAAAAGTCCATTCATGCAGCATGAATTAATGAGCGAATTTTCATAGCAATCTTTCAGTTGAAGGTATGGTTAAGAAAAGGAACAATGGTGTTGCAATAGTAGTTTTTTTACACGATTCTCGGTTAATTTGATTTTTAGTATAGCATAGCAACATACTGTATGCACCGGGTATGCTTTGAAATGTTAGGAGTCCATATTCACGTTCTACTCGTCACCACAAACTCATAGAGTACCCACACGGCTATTGTTGTTTTTTTTCGATTTTCAGTAAACCTACCATACCAACATACTGTATGCACTGGGTATGCTTTGAAGATGTTAGGAGTCCATATTCATGTTCTACTCGTCTCTAAGAACTCATAGAGTACCCACACGGCTATTGCATTTCTGGGTACAACAAATATACGCATGCATTCATTATACAGGGTGGTCCTTAATGAACGTACCACCCTTTCAATTTCGTTGTTTGTGGGGAAATCAAAAAACTTGTCGAAGTAACTCCCCTTATTTTTTTGTAAAGAATTCAGGAAAAATACTTTTGCGCAAAAAAATTGCGCGCAATCGTGCGCAATTGACACTAACTTTGTTTTTTCAAATACGAACCCCCATTTTTTATTGCAGATTCAGATTCTACGTCAAATTTCATGAACATTTTACTTCGACAACTTTTTTTTTCCGCTGCGCGAAACGGGCGCCAGGAGCGTTCAAAGTTGCTAAAGTCATCAAAATTGCGCAAAACATGGATTATGGTAAACCCCAAGTGTGGCACATGGCTTTACATTGTTTTTCAGCGCTGATTCACGTGGTGCTGTCAGTTTTTAGATTTAGCTCAGTTTTTTCGATTTCACAAGCTTAATCTACGTCTTTTGGTGAAATATTACAGTTTTTCCGAAGTATCAACTTTGGCAGTAGATTTATTTTCCCTCACCCTTTCGCACCCCGGGCTTGGGACCGGCTAAGGCGGTCAGTTGCTTCTCACGATTAAAGACAAAATAAAGATGATAATGGGTACAGATCAACTTGGAGTTGAAGTTGTAACGTGAGCGGTTAGTAACGTCTCGTCACAAAGTGCAGCAGATAAGCAGTCCGAGAATCGAGAAATCCGAGTTGTTTACCTATTGTGATTCAATCGTATTCAAACGCTTTTGGTACCATAACATTCATGATTTCTCAGAGTATCCTTCTGGGTGCAGGAACCAAGCCACTTTTTTCTTTAAAAAAACGACCATGTTTCTGGCTGTTATTTCGGGTTCATCAAGTCCAATAAAAAAACACCACGTTATTTATTTTTAAGCCCGCCTTAGCCGGTCCCAAGCCCGGGGTGCGAAAGGGTGAGGGAAAATAAATCTACTGCCAAAGTTGATACCTCGGAAAAACTGTAATATTTCACCAAAAGACGTACTTAGATTAAGCTTATGAAATCGAAAAAACTGAGCTAAATCTAAAAACTGACAGCACCACGTGAATCAGCGCTGAAAAACAATGTAAAGCCATGTGCCACACTTGGGGTTTACCATAATCCATGTTTTGCGCAATTTTGATGACTTTAGCAACTTTGAACGCTCCTGGCGCCCGTTTCGCGCAGCAGAAAAAAAAAGTTGTCGAAGTAAAATGTTCATGAAATTTGACGTAGAATCTAAATCTACAATAAAAAATGGGGGTTCGTATTTGAAAAAACAAAGTTAGTGTCAATTGCGCACAATTGCGCGCAATTTTTTTGCGCAAAAGTATTTTTCCTGAATTCTTTACAAAAAAATAAGGGGAGTTACATCGACAAGTTTTTTGATTTCCCCACAAACAACGAAATTGAAAGGGTGGTACGTTCATTAAGGACCACCCTGTATATATAAATAGATGCAGACTTTTCTTAATTTTGGACAATTTTCATTTTTGAAAACGCATTGATGTCAGAAATTTTGTGTTGAATCCGAATATACCATATATTACATATATTATTACCATATATTACTGAAACACCATCAACAGTGGCGGAGCTAGGTTAAAGTTAGCCTCCCTCCTGCGACTCCCCAGACAAGCGGGACGCCACCTCCACCAGAGGGTCCAACTCCCCGACAAGGGAAGTCAGCTGACTCTCTCGTCCAGCCAATCAGAGCCCTCCACGAACAACACCTTAGTGGAGGGGAGGGGAGTCACACCGGAATTTCCAGAGAGTTCAACGGCTTCGCTACAGTCCAGTTTCAAATCTCAGACAGATTGGTAGCCACGAGCCCTGCCCACTATCAACTCTGGGGCCCTATTCTGATTCACTAAACGCACCAGTCTCTAACTTAAGGGGGCGCGGGACTCAGTGGTTTCCCTTATCTTCACGTTTTCTCTGTGAGTGTTCATTTTTTTCCTCTCAAAAAAAATTTCTAAATTCATTAAATAATTAATACTTCATACATACGGGCCCAAATGTCCAAAAAATTGAAATTAGAAAAAAATAGAAAATTTATTTTTTAATTAAAATTTGTTTTTTATAAAAACTCTTCGTAGGGAAGATTTTGGGAGACTAAAACCTCTGAAAATTCAAAGAGGACAATTCTAACTTGTAAAATCACGGAGATTACGTGAAGACAAAGTTCCGTGATTTTGAAAGAAGTGCGTTAAAAGAGGCCCTGGTTTCATGCGCTACCTGCAGGCGTAAGGAGAACTACAGTGCACCTCTGACCCACTTCAAGTCTGACCCACTTCAGTTTTCTACCCCTTCAATCTCAATATCGTAGTAAACATTCATGGACTCCTGGACCCTGTATCCCTGGACCGGGCCTCCACCCCTTTCACCACCCATCGCCATGCAAACATTAGCGTGGATCTGGCAACGTCGTACCGTACGACCTCACTGATGTGCTTGTCCCCTGAATCGCGTCTCCCGTGAGGGTGCAGCACATAGCTTTATCGAATTCATAAAAACATTGTAAGGATGATACTGTGCGTAGTACTTGATTAAAGTTTCAACCTTCAAATATCTATCTCAACAATTCAACCTTAACCACCAAAAGAATGATTTTTTTAAATTAAAATTTTTTTATTTTTATGTAAAATTTATGGTATATATAGGTACCTTTCTATTATTTTGATATAATTAAAAGATCAGTATGTGTACAAAAAAAATTAAATTAAAAATGTACCAATACAATGTCAAATAATTAGTAATTTTCGGGATCAGGGCGATGTAGAAATTCATAAACTGGTACTATGATTTCGATACCTTAAAGCAGAAAGGAGTTATGACCAAAAACGGAGTTTTCAGAAAAACGCAAAAGAAGTTTTCACCAGTGCACAATTCCTTTAATAATGGCTTACTAGGTACACTAAACTCTTTAACAAATTTTGAATTTGAGTTTTTCTGAAATTAAAAAAAATAAAAATAAAAAAAATTGGAAGATGGATCGACATAGCGTTTTTGTGCTTTTAAGGTATCGATTTATTTAACCCCCCACAATGACTATACCTTCAGTTGGTATGCCTAAAATTTAACCTCGACCTACATCTCGGTGTGTACTTTTCGGAATCAGGGCGTTGTGGACATTCATATTCTGTTACTATTGCATAATAATTATGCAAAGGTAAATTATTTACCTTACAGTACGTCAGTAGGAATGCTGAAAACAACATAATTTCAACCTACCTACACTTTTTGGAGAGAGCGAAGTAGTGATTCAAAATATGTAATTTAATTTTGTTTAATTTAGTTGGTAAATCCTTTTTAGGACACCACAGTAAGACTTGGGCGTCCTTATGCGATTGATCTGGGTTGAAGGAGGACAACACTCAACAGAATTGAAAAATAACCACCCACTAATCCGTTTTAGACCATTCTGAATCCAAATCCGCGAGCAAGAAAACCATAGGTGTAAGTCTCAAGTTCTCAACTGATTTTCGTGTTTTTTTTTTTTTGTTCGACGTGGAAAAATATCTAGTTGTGCACTACGTCGCCGGAATTTCACCAGAGAAAATTAGCAACGGGGATAATATTGACAAAATATCCGATTTTTCCAAATTTTGGTTCCTTTATAGCTTATTAATTGTATCCATGCTTTGAAATTGAGGGAAAACTCTCATTATACCTCCGGATTTTCATGAATTATTCTCTGTACCACCATGGAACTAATAGTGGTGCCACCATGGAGCCAGGACACCATAATATGGTATATTATACCGCTTATTTCGTTTTTTTTTTTTGTGTTTCACTTTGAATAGGTATGACATACCTATTCATACATAGTTCATATTGCGAACTTCGACGGATTGCCAAGCAAAACTAAGAGATGAAAGTTCAATTTTTTACTCTTCCATACCATACAAAGTGTTAGGTGAACTTAAAATGAGTAATTTTGGGAATTTCAAAATTAAATAATACGCCATTATTTATTGCTATACTAAATCACCAATTATCGGACTATTAAATCCACGGTAACTACCTACCTTAGTAAAGTGCATAGGAAGTATGATAGAAACATTATCGATTTGTAGTATAAATGATTTATTGACCATTAGGTAGGTAGCCTCAAACTTCAAAAACAATAAATCTTGATTATTACCAACCATTTGAATTTTTAAAAAAATCAATTTAATTTTACAACTTTAGGTGAGGATGCTGTCTTGACAGAGCAGCTTTTCACTGTCTTATCAATGTGATGGACAAGTTTCTTTCAAACGGTCCTGAGTGCTGGTTCTTGACTTGACTTGCTCCAGAAAAGTCTCCAGTCAAATAAAATCCTGAGTAAAATCACTCCTGCAAAAAACAAAAACAAAACAAATTTAGGTTTCTATTGATAATTTCACTATAAACATGTAGGAAGAGATACAAACAACAAACCAACAAAATTATGAATAATCAGGATTTTTATCAGCGAGTTCGAAATAGGGGAGGATGGGGTAATAAGAGACATGAAGGGGTAATAAGAGACAAAATTTTTTTTTTCCTGCCAAACCATTAATTTTTATGGTAGTGAATTTTTTTGTAAGTTGCTGTTGCCTTAAGAATGAACACCAATTTTTTTCAGATGCAAAGAATTATTTAGGTAGTAAGGAAAAATTGTTATTTTTTCACGTTGGACCAGTGTCTCTTATTCCCCCACATGGATAATAAGAGACAGGTTTTTCAATCACCATCAGAGAAGCCAGAAAAGCTCCCAGAGAAGTGCTGGGGTATTAGGAGACACATAACAACGTGTCTCTTGATAACCAAAAAGTTTCATGAGCGTACATCTAACCAGACTAAAAATATTGACCTTCAAAATTGGGTGAAAAAAAAGTGAGCCAAAACTTCCGAATTATATAAACTCAGAACTGAAAAAACCAATTTATTATTAAAATTATTAAAAATACCAATTTAAAAATAGGTTATCACATGGATGGCCGGTTAGGACGGTCCATCCTCTTAAACTAGGTACCTAGTTCATAAGGAAGCCTTTTCTTTGCAAGAATATCACAGTCACGTTTCCAATAAAATTCTTAGGGTCTAGTGACTAATAAATTGTAGGGTATGTTGACCAATCGATAGAAATTGTATAATAATCTGAAAAGCGACCACTGGGTCCTTTGTCTGGCGTTGGGATGTGATCCACAATGTCCTTAACGTTGATGCAAGATGCTATTGTAAGTTCGAGGCATTTTGGTTCTATAACAAACATAGAGAGAACGTTCGTATGAGATCTTGGGTAATAAGAGACACGACGTCTCTTATTGCCCCAAGAGTGTAACAGCTGAGGCGAATAAGAGACATCTTCATAAATAAAAAAGGAAGAAACTGACGACAATAGGTCTTCATTACACTAAACTAATAATAAAAACCAATGATTTGAAATACTTACTATGCCTGAACGATGTCTTTCATGAACGGAATTCCGTTTTTTCGGAAATAAGAGACAACATTAACGTGTAGTTGAAAGGTAAGGTTTTAGAAGGTTGCACAAGGTTATAACACGGTTAAGAGATGTAGTTGCCAACAACTTCCTAAACATCAGATTAGATCCTCGGCGATACCTATTGAGCATTTTTAGAACTATTAGACTTCGCGGGCTATTTTAAAATGCCTTTGTCTCTTATTACCCCTGTCTCTTATTACCCCATTCTCCCCTACTAAGAATAAAACGATGTTCCTATATTATTAGTCAAGTAGGCAGCTGCAGGATTCAATCCAACACTAACGTCAAAGAAGAATACTCATGTCCCTGATAATTAAAATTTAAAGAAATTCAACTCCATCAGTCATGACTTTTGGAGGGAGTGTGATAGTTTCGAGAATATTTAGTACCTACAGACATTGTTTGCTACAAAAATCTGTTACACCCTACGTACAATTTCATCTGGTATGGTATGTTTAGCCAGTAGGTATAATCTTTTTTAATAGGTTGAACATCATACTTTTTTAAAATGATTTTCTCTCGAACTCTGGACATATTTATGGCCTAACATTGTCAAAATAGGTAATCAATCAAAATTCGAAATGCTGACAAATTCTTATTGGATTTTTCACGCAGAATCGAATGAGACCACCCCCCAGTCGCTACAACCAACCGTATAGAAACTACGACGAGTAATTTCCGCTGAAAATCAGTAAAAACAACTATGATTTTCACCGGAATTTTGTTCGTATTTATTCCATAAAATTGTCAAAATAATCAGTTAAAATTCGAAACGCTCATCAATTCTTATAGGATTTTTCACGACGAATCGAATGAGACCCCTCCCAAGTCCCTACAACCATTCAGATAGAAATTTCGACGAAATTTTCGATGAAAATCGTACGGTTTTTTTTTTTGCACAAAATATCCCCAGAGTTCGGGAGAAAATCATTTTAAAAATTATGATCTTCAGGGAAAATCGTTTAAAACAATCGATTTTTAGGGAAATCATAGAAAAAATCATAAAATCGTATTCAAAATACGAATACGAGGGAAATCCTATTCAAAATGTGAATACGATTATACCTATTCGTATTCATGAATAAGAATTCGCCCATCTCTGCCCAGGGCCACCAAATTAATCCTAGCATTATGAAAGGTCCTAATTTGAAGAGGATTCAAAAATCCATAATCTAAGTTACCCGTTAAATGACTAATTTAGAGCCATTTATACAATGTAATATTATATACAACGTAATGTTTGTTGGGGGAACATGACAATTTTGTGGGACTATCCCGCGAAATGGTCATGCCCCTTCAAAAAAAATAATCTTGCAAAAAGCAGGACGAATTAGGTAATTATTTCTACTTACTAGCCTACCTACCATTGTTTTATGCAATCTTATAATTACGTATTTCATAAGTACGGCTATGAAAGGTACGTAGCTCGTAAATGTGAAGCAGTACGAAAATAAAGTTTCAGTTTCAAGTTCAACAACTAGAAGTTTTCGATGGAATATTATTGATGACTACTCAAATAATAGGTACCTAGCAGCGAAAAGATACCTAAGTACTAGGATGAAGTAGATAACATAATTATACTTACTTGCAAACGTTTTACTTTCCAAGGGCGTTTTGTTCTCCTGTAACTACTTCCGTCCATGTGTATTCATTCGAACTCCTGTCCTTCCTTGGTGGATCATTGCTCAACAAATCAACTATTCAAACTCGGAACAACACGGAGAGAGATCATAAACGGGATGGTAGTCCAGGTAGGTAGGCACTTCACAGAAACGCCTTCGCGAAATCAAAACCTGGATTTGATAACAGGTTCCGTTATCCGACACGGGAGGGGGAGGTTACAGACACAACAAAATTCTGGACGAGAAAAACGTCCAGAGGACCGAGCGATGCTAGCGCTTTTGCGGATAACAAGTGCGAAAAATTAACTAGCCTCAGCAACCACGAAAGTCAGCGACATCTCTCGGTTGGCGCTGATCTGAGCTTCGAGTCCCGCGCCCCCTTAACCACCGAGTTGCTACTGAAGCGACATGGATATTATAAACTCAATAGTGTTTCCGATTCATTTTCCAAGAGATTAGTACCGTTAAAATTTACCAATTAAGGTGAATGAACACTTTTTGGAAACGGGAGAGGGAGGGGAATAGATGTATAAATGAATAGATTAGTTTATTTGTTACCCCCTCCATAAACAACGATAAATCGAACTTATAATGCAATAAGTTGGGATTGAAAAAAGTTAGAAAATCAAAATGTATCAAATATATTCATGTGAGTACTCTTTTTTCATGAGATTCAAGGCGATGTGAGGGCTCATAATGTGGAAGTATTAAATTTTTTACCCCCACCACAAATGTAAATATAGGAGGTATGTTAGGTATGCTAGAATCAAATCCTTCACATAAAAAATCGTGTATGTACTTTTTGGATACAGGGTGATTAGGAGATTCACATTTTGGTAGAATTACATATTTTACCCCCACCCTAACATACAGTATGTTAGGTATGCTAGTACCAAATCCTCCACATAAAAAATCGTGTAGGTACTTTTTGGAAACAGGGTGATTAGGAGATTCACATTATGGTAGAATTACATATTTTACCCCCACCCTAACATACAGTATGTTAGGTAGGTATGCTAGTACCAAATCCTCCACATAAAAAATTGTGTAGGTTCTTTTTGAAAACAGGGTGTTCCGGAGATTCACATTTTGGTAGAATTATATTGTTTACCCCTACCCTAACATACAGTATGTTAGGTATGCTAGTACCAAATCCTCCACATAAATAATCGTGTAGGTACTTTTTGGAAACAGGGTGATCAGGAGATTCACATTATGGTAGAATTACATATTTTACCCCCACCCTAACATACAGTATGTTAGGTATGCTAGTACCAAATCCTCCACATGAATAATCGTGTAGGTACTTTTTGGAAACAGGGTGATCAGGAGATTCACATTATGGTAGAATTACATTTTTTACTCCCACCCTAACATACAGTATGTTAGGTATGCTAGTACCAAATCCTCCACATAAATAATCGTGTAGGTACTTTTTGGAAACAGGGTGATCAGGAGATTCACATTTTGGTAGAATTACATTATTTACCCCACCCTAACATACGGTATGTTAGGTATGCTAGTTCCAAATCCTCCACATAAAAAAATGTGTAGGTACTTTTTGGAAACAGGGTGATCTGGAGATTCTCATTTTGGTGGAATTACATTTTTACCCCCACCCTAACACACAGTATGTTAGGTATGCTAGTACCAAATCCTCCACATAAATAATCATGTTGGTACTTTTTGGAAACAGGGTGATCCGGAGATTCTCATTTTGGTAGAATTACATTTTTACCCCCACCCTAACATACAGTATGTTAGGTACCTATGTTAGATCCAAATCCTCCACAAAAAAATTCGTGTAGATACATTTTGGAAACACGATGATTAGGAGATTCACATTTTGGCAGAATTACATTTTACCCCCAGCCTGTTTCCGAAAAGTACCCCCTTATTTTTTTATGTGGAGGATTTGGATCTAACATACCTAACATACTGTATGTTAGTGTGGGGGTAAAAAATATAATTCTACCAAAATGTGAATCTCCTGATCACCCTGTTTCCAAAAAGTACCTACACGATTATTTATGTGGAGGATTTGGTACTAGCATACCTAACATACTGTATGTTAGGGTAGGGGTAAACAATATAATTCTACCAAAATGTGAATCTCCGGAACACCCTGTTTTCAAAAAGAACCTACACAATTTTTTATGTGGACGATTTGGAGCTAGCATACCTATCATACTGTATGTTAGGGTGGGGGTAAACAATATAATTCTACCAAAATGAGAATCTCCGTATCACCCTGTTTCAAAAAGTACCTACACAATTTTTTATGTGGAGGATTTGGTACTAGCATACCTAACAAACTGTATGTTAGGGTGGGGGTAAACAATATAATTCTACCAAAATGAGAATCTCCGGATCACCCTGTTTCCAAAAAGTACCTACACAATTTTTTATGTGGAGGATTTGGTACTAGCATACCTAATATACTGTATGTTAGGGTGGGGGTAAAAAATATAATTCTACCAAAATGTGAATCTCCGGAACACCCTGTTTTCAAAAAGTACCTACACAATTTTTTATGTGGACGATTTGGAGCTAGCATACCTAACATACTGTAATGTTAGGGTGGGGGTAAACAATATATTTCTACCAAAATGAGAATCTCCGGATCACCCTGTTTCCAAAAAGTACCTACACAATTTTTTATGTGGAGGATTTGGTACTAGCATACCTAATATACTGTATGTTAGGGTGGGGGTAAAAAATATAATTCTACCAAAATGTGAATCTCCGGAACACCCTGTTTTCAAAAAGTACCTACACAATTTTTTATGTGGAGGATTTGGAACTAGCATACCTAACATACTGAATGTTAGGGTGGGGGTAAAAAATGTAATTCTACCATAATGTGAATCTCCTGATCACCCTGTTTCCAAAAAGTACCTACACGATTATTTATGTGGAGGATTTGGTACTAGCATACCTAACATACTGTATGTTAGGGTGGGGGTAAAAAATTTAATTCTACCAAAATGTGAATCTCCTGATCACCCTGTTTCCAAAAAGTACCTACACGATTATTTATGTGGAGGATTTGGTACTAGCATACCTAACATACTGTATGTTAGGGTGGGGGTAAAAAATGTAATTCTACCAAATGTGAATCTCCTGATCACCCTGTTTCCAAAAAGTACCTACACGATTATTTATGTGGAGGATTTGGTACTAGCATACCTAACATACTGTATGTTAGGGTAGGGGTAAAAAATATAATTCTACCGAAATGTGAATCTCCTGATCACCCTGTTTCCAAAAAGTACTTACACGATTATTTATGTGGAGGATTTGGTGCTAGCATACCTAACATACTGTATGTTTGAGGTGGGGGTAAAAGATGTAGTAAAAATGCAGAAAAATGGTCCCCTATATAATACGTAAATGTTAACGTGGAAAAAAACACGAGAAATTCTCGGAAACCGAAAGATTTTGAGTAACAACTCGGTTGATAACTGAAACCACTTGGTTGATAAATGAAGCGACTGCTCCGGACCAGTCGCTAAGAAAAGAGCCTTCGAAACCACTGAGTTGCTTCAGTTAACCACTGAAACGAGAAAAAGGTGCGTTTAGTGAATTAGAATAGGTCGCTATTATAATATCCATATCGCTAACTCCGAAAATTAGCCACCCAGTGGTTTCGGGAAACCACTCAGTTGCTTCACGAAGCCACTGCGGGCGCGTTTAGTGAATCAGAATAGGGCCCCTGCTCTCTCCCCCCCCCCCAGTCTCACCTTATGCGCACAGTTATATCCACAAAGTCAACACACCTTAAACCCTCGTAATTCACCGCGAAGTCCCTGCAGCTCCAGTGAAGAACGACCCTTAACACCATCGCCACGAATCTGCGCAGAATTCCTTCGGGCCCTGTCAGAGTGAGTGCACAAACCTAACATACTAAATCTTTGGCCAAAGTAGTGCTGTGATAGAGTAAACGTACTAAGTAAATGTAAGACACGAAAACGATACAGAACTTAACTATAAACCTGAACTGCCTCTTTGATGATGATAATGGAACTTGAATACTGATAAATGAGAATGGAAATGATTTTGTAAAGAAACACATGGAACTTGTATAAACCATATTTATTTTGTGACTATTTCATGTCGATTTTGATTCGCCCTTCAGGCTTTATTTCTCTTTTGTGCTTCACACATTGATGATCAATCTTGTAATAAAACCAAAGCTATTAGTTGTAACCTTGTAGTTTTCCTTGACTTTTCCCTGGTTCAGATAACTTGACACATGATGACACACCTCAGGTTCATTTTGCAAAATCCCTTCAGGATCATCTATTAAGCCCCTCAGGCCAGACACATTTGTGATCTATTTCGATTTCATGCGCCCTTCAGACTAACACAGTTTCGACACAACATCGCCACAGAGCTTCAAAATTGTCTACGCCTCGCCACAGGTAATTATATTCACGCTACCCTTTAACTTAAAACTAGTCATAAGTGTTTTGGTATTTGCCTTTTTCTCTTCCCCCACAGAACTCGTGCCAAAGTTGTTCAACAATTAACGACATAGTGTCACTCGTTGAACGGTACGCTCATACCTTGGTGACAGCGGTAGGTTAACCCCCTCCCTCTGTCCACAACGTGTGAGCACACAACAGCTTACATTACCATGATTTTGAAGGTATTAACCACAAAAAACTGGAAACCCCCTTTTTTTATTTTTTAAAATTTTGGACCACTTAGGATTGTCCAAAATTGCTGGTTAACGAACTACCTTCCTCTCAGGTACTCTGTTCTTCCACTACCCTCGTAGGGACCATCTACACGCCAACCACAACAATCCCGGAAATTTTCATCAAAATCGTAGCCCATTACAAGAATTTCATGACAGACAGACATGAAACCAAAATTATTCCGGAAGGTCTAAAACGTAAAACGCGAGTGGAAAAATCAATGTTCTATAATTTTCAGGGACGTGGGACTCGTGGTGACAACATTCATAATTTCTTATTTTTCGTGGTACCAGGCATTTTTTTGTGATAACGTTCCATTGGATCGATGAAAGGCTCTCGCTCAACAAATGCATCCTCCCAAGAGACTGAGGTCGAGTAGCTGGAAGAATCTTTCGGAAGGTGTTGGGAAACTGAGTCACCGTGAGACCTATCTTCAATTGAACTCGTCGTGTTCTCCGTTTTTGATGATTCGTGGACTGTTTCATCTTCGTGGGTGTTTGTAGATGATGTTTCCCAGTCCAGTTTCGTCGTGCTATGGTAGGCCAAAGAATCTTGAGAGTACAAGTCTTTGACATCCAGTTTCTGCACGAAAGGATTTGTCGCAGAGAGTGGCATAGCTGGAGGTGGGTTGATATTCGTTGTTGGTGGGATTTTGACTGGTTTGTCAACGACATGTTCTTCAAAATTCGTTGTCTCTTGTCGGTTGGCTTCTAACGGCTCAACTCTCAAGAAATCTCCCGACTGCTTGAAGATAGAATCAGGAATGGGAAGGGGAAAATCGTCTGGTCCGGAATAGGCTTGCAGACTCATCGAGTTCTGGGGACATTTTCTATTGCTTTTGTTGACAAAGAGATTGACCACCATCACAGAAACGATGCCAACTCCCATCACCACCAGCCCTGAGGTCTGTGAACCGAAAAAACACTGTGATTTCGAGAGAGATTAGGTTTATTTAGGCAGGATAGATGGAAGAAGAGGCGACTTTTCCAGTTACATAAGTTGAGGTTTAAAATTGGGTCGAGGGAACATAAATTAATTATAGGAAAGAAGTTTGTTCAAAGTTGTTGGACGCTTTCAGAGCAAATAATTAATAGGTAGCTTACTAATTCATCAGGAAAGTACCACAACACTGATTCTCTGGCATTGTGAATCAGACGAAAAAGGTTGATATCCCCACTTTTTGTTTTCAACCATTGGTGTCACTAGTGTCACCAAAAACATCTTGGGAATTCCACAACTGTCCCAATGTGTCGCCAGATTAACTAGCTTTAAATTGCAATTTAGTAAGTTATTAAAAGTAAAAAAATTATGTTACGACAAAAATTTTGGAAATATTTTCATCGATTTCCATGGACTTTTTGTCATAACTATTTTGAGACTTCCAATAGTCCACAAAAAATTCTGCTGTTCATTAAATTTGAAATTGCAATCTAATTTTGGTTACCCCGATGACTCTGGGATATCTGTAAAGTTCCTGAGATGTTTTCGGTGATACTAGTGATACCATGGTCCAATTAGGCTTGACCCATTTTAAGCCGATGGTAGAAATAACAGAGTAATGGGAGGAGGATGAATTATTTTACCGAATTCCGGCCGAAATAAGGCATTATTTGCTCACCAATCGAGAGCAAAATTGCTCCAAATTTTATGAATTTAACATTTTATAGAATTTGAGAGGTATCAGTTTTCTAAATCGGTATGATTTATCCATTTAATTGTTAAAAATCTAAAAAAAAAAAATCTAGTTAAAATGTAAAAATCCATTTACGGGCCAGAATCTGTTTCGACTCATGGTCCTGGGGCCCTATTCTGATTCACTAAACGCACCAGTCGCTAACTTAACCACCGAGTTGCTAACTGAAGCGACATGGATATTATAAACTCAATAGTGTTTCCGAATCATTTTCCAAGAGATTAGTACCATTAAAATTTACCAATTAAGGTGAATGAACACTTTTTGGAAACGGGAGAGGGAGGGGAATAGATATATAAATGAATAGATTAGGTTTATTTGTTACCCCTCCATAAACAACGATAAATCGAACTTATAATGTAATAAGTTGGAATTGAAAAAAGTTAGAGAATCAAAATGTATCAAATATATTCATGTGAGTACTCATTTTTCATGAGATTCAAGGCGACGTGAGGGCTCATAATGTGGAAGTATTAAATTTTTTACCCCCACCACAAATGTAAATATAGAAGGTATGTAAGGTATGCTAGAATCAAATCCTCCACATGAAAAATCGTGTGGGTACTTTTTGGAAACAGGGTGATTAGGAGATTCACATTTTGGTAGAATTACATTTTTTACCCCCAACCTAACATACAGTATGTTAGGTATGCTAGTACCAAATCCTCCACATAAATAATCGTGTAGGTACTTTTTTGGAAACAGGGTGATCCGGAGATTCCGGAGATTCTCATTATGGTAGAATTACATTTTTTACCCCACCCTAACATACAGTATGTTAGGTATGCTAGCTCCAAATCCTCCACATAAAAAATCGAGTGGGTACTTTTTGGAAACAGGGTGATCAGGAGATTCACATTTTGGTAGAATTACATTTTTTACCCCCACCCTAACATACAGTATGTTAGGTATGCTAGTACCAAATCCTCCACATAAAAAATCGTGTAGGTACTTTTTGGAAACAGGGTGATTAGGAGATTCACATTTTGGTAGAATTAAATGCTTAACCCCACCTTAACATACAGTATGTTAGGTATGCTAGAATCAAATCCTCCACATAAAAAATCGTGTAGGTACTTTTTGGAAACAGGGTGATCAGGAGATTAACATTTTGGTAGAATTACATTTTTTACCCCCACCCTAACATACAGTATGTTAGGTATGCTAGTAGGTACCAAATCCTCCACATAAAAAATCGTGTAGGTACTTTTTGGAAACAGGGTGATTAGGAGATTCACATTTTGGTAGAATTACATTTTTTACCCCACCCTAACACACAGTATGTTAGGTATGCTAGCTCCAAATCCTCCACATGAAAAATCGTGTGGGTACTTTTTGGAAACAGGGTGATTAGGAGATTCACATTTTGGTAGAATTACATTTTTTACCCCCAACCTAACATACAGTATGTTAGGTATGCTAGTACCAAATCCTCCACATAAATAATCGTGTAGGTATTTTTTGGAAACAGGGTGATCCGGAGATTCTCATTTTGGTAGAATTACATTTTTTACCCCACCCTAACATACAGTATGTTAGGTATGCTAGTACCAAATCCTCCACATAAATAATCGTGTAGGTACTTTTTGGAAACAGGGTGATTAGGAGATTCACATTTTGGTAGAATTACATTTTTTACCCCACCCTAACACACAGTATGTTAGGTATGCTAGTACCAAATCCTCCACATAAATAATCATGTTGGTACTTTTTGGAAACAGGGTGATCCGGAGATTCTCATTTTGGTAGAATTACATTATTTACCCCACCCTAACATACGGTATGTTAGGTATGCTAGTTCCAAATCCTCCACATAAAAAATCGAGTGGGTACTTTTTGGAAACAGGGTGATCAGGAGATTCACATTTTGGTAGAATTACATTTTTTACCCCCACCCTAACATACAGTATGTTAGGTATGCTAGTAGGTACCAAATCCTCCACATAAAAAATCGTGTAGGTAGGTACTTTTTGGAAACAGGGTGATTAGGAGATTCACATTTTGGTAGAATTACATTTTTTACCCCACCCTAACACACAGTATGTTAGGTATGCTAGTACCAAATCCTCCACATAAATAATCGTGTGGGTACTTTTTGGAAACAGGGTGATCCGGAGATTCTCATGTTGGTAGAATTACATTTTTTACCCCACCCTAACATACAGTATGTTAGGTATGCTAGTTCCAAATCCTCCTCATAAAAAATCGAGTGGGTACTTTTTGGAAACAGGGTGATCAGGAGATTCACATTTTGGTAGAATTAAATGCTTAACCCCACCTTAACATACAGTATGTTAGGTCTTATTTATTTATGTGGAGAATAATGAATATATTCTATAATATATTATAGAATTATGTTATTACTTATTATTTATGTGGAGGATTTGGTACTAGCATACCTAACATAGGTACTGTATGTTAGGGTGGGGGTAAACAGTATAATTCTACCAAAATGAGAATCTCCGGATCACCCTGTTTCCAAAAAGTACCTACACAATTTTTTATGTGGAGGATTTGGAGCTAGCATACCTAACATACTGTATGTTAGGGTGGGGGTAAAAAATGTAATTCTACCAGAATGTGAATCTCCTGATCACCCTGTTTCCAAAAAGTACCTACACGATTATTTATGTGGAGGATTTTTACTAGCATACCTAACATACTGTATGTTAGGGTGGGGGTAAAAATTTAATTCTACCAAAATGTGAATCTCCTGATCACCCTGTTTCCAAAAAGTACCTACACGATTATTTATGTGGAGGATTTGGTACTAGCATACCTAACATACTGTATGTTAGGGTGGGGGTAAAAAATGTAATTCTACCAAAATGTGAATCTCCTGATCACCCTGTTTCCAAAAAGTACCTACACGATTATTTATGTGGAGGATTTTGTAGCATACCTAACATACTGTATGTTAGGGTGGGGGTAAAAAATGTAATTCTACCAAAATGTGAATCTCCTGATCACCCTGTTTCCAAAAAGTACCTACACGATTATTTATGTGGAGGATTTTTACTAGCATACCTAACATACTGTATGTTAGGTTGGGGGTAAAAAATGTAATTCTACCAAAATGTGAATTTCCTGATCACCCTGTTTCCAAAAAGTACCTACACGATTATTTATGTGGAGGATTTGGTACTAGCATACCTAACATAGGTACTGTATGTTAGGGTGGGGGTAAAAAATGTAATTCTACCAAAATGTGAATTTCCTGATCACCCTGTTTCCAAAAAGTACCTACACGATTATTTATGTGGAGGATTTGGTACTAGCATACCTAACATACTGTATGTTTGAGGTGGGGGTAAAAGATATAGTACCCCTAAATGCAGAAAAATGGTCCCCTATATAATACGTAAATGTTAACGTGGAAAAAAACACGAGAAATTCTCGAAAACCGAAAGATTTTGAGTAACAACTCGGTTGATAACTGAAACCACTTGGTTGATAAATGAAGCGACTGCTCCGGACCAGTCGCTAAGAAAAGAGCCTTCGAAACCACTGAGTTGCTTCAGTTAACCACTGAAACGAGAAAAAGGTGCGTTTAATGAATTAGAATAGGTCGCTATTATAATATCCATATCGCTAACTCCGAAAATTAGCCACCCAGTGGTTTCGGGAAACCACTCGGTTGCTTCGCGAAGCCACTGCGGGCGCGTTTAGTGAATCAGAATAGGGCCCCTGGACGCTCACGCCCTGGATCGAATTTGAGCCACCATAATCACGCTTTCGGCCAAAAGGTCGCTTTTTCAACAAAATTTCCCAAATCTTATTGAGCTCCCGAATGTCGAAGAAAATTTTTTTTTGAAAAGTTTAGGAACAGCATGAACGAGAAAAAATTCGTCTACAAAGATTTTCCACGAATTCAATATTCAAAGAAATCATTATCATGACGATGCAAAAATGCATCAGTGGCCGGAAATGGGTTAAAGGAAGGTTGAGATGTATTTTCTAGAAGATTCGAGGTTTGTTAGTAACAGCTGGTACACATGCAGCCATTGGTAAACTAGTAGCCCCAACTTTGAAAGAAACCCGAAACAACCCCTAGCCTTCGATGGTCGTAACCAATTTTATGAGAATCGTCATTCCTTCTACCAATTCTACCCTCATCATTGGTAAAATTGTCACAGTTCTGAGTGAAATTCGACTGGACAGAAGTTCGAACCGGTGCCGGGATCAGAGGTTAGAGTCGCCCTTCTAGACATATTTTTTCTCGGTACATTCTGTTAGTTCTAGAGTAATGTCTAGAATGTGTACCTAGGTACTCACTTTTCGAAAGCTTCAAAAAATTTATTAAAATAGGGCTCCAACTCCCTGTTTTTTCGAACTGCGTGTGAAGCCTTTATTTCTTCCAAATAAACTTGATTGAGAAGCAGGTGTGTGGTAGGTAGGGGGTAACTATGGTTGGCAAAGTCGAGTTCTTTGCAGACGAGTGATCTATGTAGAAAAATAATAAACATTTGTGTAATAATTTGCAGCGTTTTTTCGTTTATGTGCCAAAGTAGGCATCAATCATAATAATAATAATAATAGTTTTATTTGCCGTATAACAAAAAAATTGCAGTGACAATAGTCAACATTTGTAAAGCCTAATATCAACAATAAGACAATGTGAATATTAACAATAAAACAGTGAAGCAACAAAACAGTGATAAAAGGAGAGGGAAAATGTGAAATTTGAAATGTAAAATGAGAAAACAAAAAATAAATAAAAAGCCACACATGCACAAAGGCAGCTAAGCCCGGATACCCAGCCGGGCCCGGACCCACCCACCATGGCGGTTCCCGACATATGCCCATAGGGGCAATGGCAGAAAACCAGACAAGGGGGCCGCCCCCGGGCCGACCAGGACACCCCGACCGGGACAAACAGCCAAACGCCCATGAACATGGGTGACTAGAGTGGAAAAGCAAAATGACTAGTAATTGATTATAATTAGTGACTAGATAAATATTAAAAGAATACATAAGGTAAACACAAAGAACCACTCACAAAACAATATAACACACAACATTAATATTCAAAAATCCCCATCCTAATATCACAGCAAAATTTACAAGAATCACAAGTGTATCACAAAGTTAAAGGCTAAACATAGATTATTATAAGCTGAACTGACTGAGTACTTTTATTAATATTCCTCAGGTAGCAGCATAAGTCATAAATAAATTGACAAAAAACTTAATAATAAATAAAACATAAATTCAGGAATAAAATCTATTATTGCACTGCTTACATCATATCGAACATCATATCGAAATACTCGTCAAAATTGAAAGGTGCCATAGATGTTAGGAGTTTTTTGCAAATATTTTTAAATCTATTTAAACTTGAGGCTTTTATGTCTTCAGGAAGGACGTTATAAAATTTTAGACACCACCAGCCCATTGAGTTTCGGGCTGCACTAATCCTACACTGGGGCACCGAAAACAAATGTGCGCCGCGAGTACTGCATGAGTGGGAGGGCTTCGCAAAAGTTTCGGGGTGTTTGGCGACATACATCAGGCACTCATATATGTATTGGCCTGGAAGAGTGAGAACCCCCAAATCCACGAAAATACTCTTGCAATCAGCGCGATAGCCAGCTCGAGCATCAAATGTCAACTAACTGTAAACGCTTTTTCATGACCAATTTTGTGACGCTTTATTGTGGTGTTTTTCGTTTATGTGCCAAAGCGAAGACATAAAATGTCAATTCGTGAGTTTTGGTTTATAATTTTCAATAATGAACCATTGGAATCGATCAAGAAAAAAAGTCCATTCATGCAGCATGAATTAATGAGCGAATTTTCAAAGAAATCTTTCAGTTGAAGGTATCGTTCAGAAAAGGAACAATGGAGTAGCAATTTCTTTTAGAAAGTTTTTTTTTTACACAATTCTTGGTTTTTTCGATTTTCAGTATAGCATACCAACATACTGTATGCACCGGGTATGCTTTGAAGATGTTAAGAGTCCATATTCACGTT
The DNA here is from genome assembly GCA_009739505.2 of Apolygus lucorum. Taxonomy (NCBI): domain Eukaryota; kingdom Metazoa; phylum Arthropoda; class Insecta; order Hemiptera; family Miridae; genus Apolygus; species Apolygus lucorum. Next base: position 34,783 of record CM019181.2, on the reverse strand, counting down.
CTACTTGTCTCCACGAACTCATAGAGTACCCACACGGCTATTCTTGGTATTTTCGATTTTCAGCATACCTACCATACCAACATACTGTATGCACCAGGTATGCTTTGAGAATGTTAGGAGTACATATTCATGCTCTACTTGTCTCCACGAACTCATAGAGTACCCACATGGCTATTGTTAGTTTTTTCGATTTTCAGTACACCATACCAACATACTGTATGCACCGGGTATGCTTTGAAGATGTTAGGAGTACATATTCATGCTCTACTTGTCTCCACAAACTCATAGAGTACGCACATGGCTATTGTTGGTGTTTTCATCAAACTTTTGACATTAAGGTACTTACTGTTATAAGGTAACCAACCAACCAACCAACCAACCTCAGGTTGGCGTTACTCCAGTTAGCGTGACAGAACATTGTATTTCGTGACCATGCATTTTTGTAAAAGACTTTAATTAAAAATACAAATTGTTTATGCAAATTCATGTTGGATTTTACTTAAAACATGGCGCAGTCTCAAATGGATTGAACTTTCGTTCAGATTGAGTGAAATCTGTGTGCAGTGATTTTTTGTGTTGACGTGTGCTATAAACCATGTCGGGCGCCGAGTTTCATCCGCCTCCTGAACTTAGTTTTGATGGTGATGTCTGTGCTAACTTCAAATCTTTCAAGTCTGAATTGGAGATATATTTTGTTGCGACTGAGACAACTAAAAAATCACAGGAGGTTCAAGTGGCTCGTCTCCTCAATCTCATTGGGCGTGATGCCCGTCGTGTTTTTGATTCTCTGCATTTCACGGGAAAAAGGACAGTTGAGCGGGTACTGGAAGCTATCGAGGATGCTATTGTTCCTGACCGAAATGAAGTCATGGCCCACTTCAAGTTTTTCAAACGGACTCAACGAACTGGTGAGCCGTTTGCTCATTGGTATCGGGACTTGAAGGACCTTGTCGTTGCATGTGAATTCGGTGAGCTTCAGGACAAACTTTTGAGAACACAAATCGTTCTTGGTGTTGAAAATACAGACTTGCAAGAACGACTACTCCGTTCAGACCTTCCACTAGCACAAGTGGTCAAGCTAGTGCAGACCCATGAAGCAGGCGTGATTCACCGAAAGCAGGTTCGTCAGTCCATTGATGACATCGGGTTAGACTCCCCTAATATTGATAAGCTGTCAATATCCTCCCGTGGACCCAAGAAGACATCCCAACCTCGAGGATATTCAGGACGGTTGACAAGTGTGAACAACGTCAACAAGCAGCTTTCATCTTCAATGGGGACATCTCGACAAGTAGGTCAAGTACCAAATGTAGGTTCAAATCAGACTCAAGGTAAAGTTCGATTAATTTCTAATTGTCAATATTGTACCTACGATCATGAAGTTAACAAGTGTCCAGCTTGGGGCAAACAATGTGGTTTTTGTCATGGGAATAATCATTTTCAAAAGGCATGTAGTAAGTACAAGCAGGCAAAAGACACGGCAGTAGTTGAATCAATGGAAAAGGTTTGTGGCGATGTTAGTGAATTTCTTATTATTGACTCAGTAAATTCAGATATTCATTCAATTGGGAAGGCTTGGTTTGAAAATTTGACCCTCAACAACCAAGTAGTGTTATCTTTCAAAATTGACACTGGATCGGAAGTCAACACAATCCCTCAAAATTTTATTACTCTATTGCATGGTGTAGTTTTGAGCAAAGCAACGTTTAAATTGCGTGCCTATGGAGGATTTCAGGTTGAACCAATTGGTTTAGTGAGCCTCAATTGTAAATTCCGTGACATGTCTATAAATGGTGACTTCGTCGTTGTTGGTGCAAACTGGACACCCATTGTAGGACTAGAGTTGGCAAGGCTGTTGGGAATTATTAAGACGGTTAATGAAATTCAAAACATGGATAAAGACGAGTTATTTTGAAAAATAAAGATTGTTTTTCAGGGTTGGGGTGTTTCCCGGATATTTGTAGGTTAGAGCTCAGACCAGGTTCTACTCCTAGGTCAAATCCTCCTCGTAGAGTACCCCTGGCGTTACGTGATCAATTGAAGCACACCTTAGATGAGTTGGTGAATAAAAAGGTGATTGTACCTGTCACCGAGCCAGCAGCGTGGGTGAATAATTTAGTGTTAGTTCAAAAACCAGATGGTTCTTTAAGAATTTGTTTGGATCCGAAAGAACTTAACCAGTGCCTTGTTCGAGATTTGTACCCCATACCTACACTAGAAGAAATTAAATCCAAGCTTTCAGGGAAGAAATATTTTTGCGTTTTTGACCTGAAAGATGGTTTTTATCATATTAAATTGGATGAAGAGTCGAGCAAGCTTCTGACTTTCAGCACGGCTCATGGGAATTTTAGATTCCTTAGACTTGCTTTTGGAGTTTGTACGGCTCCAGAAACTTTCATGAGGTTAAACATGAAATATTTTGGTGATTTAGAAGGTGTTATTGTATATTTCGATGATTTGTTATTAGCAGCTGAGGATAAAGAAGCTCTTACTAGGATTGTTGAAAAAGTAATGGATAGAGCTAGAATGTTCAATATCAAATTTAATCCTAAAAAACTGCAATATTTTGAAGAGGAAGTAAAATTTGTTGGGTTCAGGTTCAATGCAAATGGAATGTGTACCGATTCTGAGAGAGTAAAAGCTGTTCAGGAGTTAGCTATGCCAAAGAATAAAACTGAACTTCAGAGTCTGTTGGGTTTTGTAAACTACCTGAGATCTTTTATTCCAAACTATTCTGAGATTATTTCGCCACTGAGGGACCTTCTCAAACGTAATGTTGAGTTTCGGTGGGAAGTGAGTCACACAGATGTTGTGGAAAAATTAAAAATGTTAATTTCCGAAAAAACCAGATTGGCCAATTTTGATCCAAATAAACCCATTAATTTGGAATGTGATGCATCAAAGGATGCTATAGGGTTTGCCTTATTTCAGGATGGTCTGCCAGTGCATTATGGTTCTAGATCACTTACAGATTGCGAGCAAAACTGGGCTCAAATAGAAAAAGAGTACCTAGCCATAACTTATGCTTGTCACAAGCTGCACAATTATTTGTTTGGGCACAAAAGTGTCACAATTTTCACTGACCATTCTCCGTTGCTAGCCATTCATGATAAAAATTTTGATAAAATCAAAAATAATCGTTTAAAAAATTTAAAACTTAAATTATTGCACTATAATTTTTCATTGAAATATAAACCTGGGAAGGAATTATACTCTGCAGATCTCTTGAGCCGAAACATCATTCCTACTAGGCACAGTGAAGCCGAATGTGAGGACATAATTCATTCACTATGTTGTAATGAGTTGGTAGTGTCTCGTGAGAAAATGAGTTTATTTGTACAGGAAACCTCTAGGGACCCTGTTTTGAAACACATTCTCGAATATTACCACGGCAACTGGCCCAACAGACGCACACTTAATCGCATTGGTGGGGATCTAGTGCACTTTCATAATTTGAGAAATGATATCACTGTAGAGGGGGGATTGGTCTATTTGGATCAGCGACTTGTTGTGCCAACGTCGCTCAGATCTATGATGGTTGATATACTACATGAAACCCACTTAGGATTGGAAAAATGCAAAGCCAAAGCAAGACAGTTGATTTATTGGCCATCTATCAACTCCCAATTGGAAAACACCATTTCTAAATGTTATGTTTGTCAACGGTTTAGTAGAAAAAACATCAAAGAACAACTTATTAATCATTCTATTCCTGACACCCCATTCAGCAAAATTGGTCTAGACGTGGCGGAGTATGAGGGCCAATACTATTTAGTTGTGATCGATTATTTCTCACGCTGGATTGAAGTGGAAAAAATGGCCAGTAAGTCAACTTCTTCCATTATTGGTCTTTTAAAGCCGATTTTTGCCCGTTGGGGTATACCTACTATTCTTGTGGCAGATAACAATCCTTGTAATAGCTATGAATTCAGGCGTTTTGCTGGTGAGTGGGAATTTGAAATTGTAACTTCCAGTCCTTTGTACCCTAAAAGCAATGGTTTGGCTGAGAAGGGTGTTGGGATTGTCAAGGGGATGTTACGAAAGTGTGGGTATGATACCAAAGATTTTAATCTGGCCTTACTGAACTATCGCAATTGTCCAGTCAGTAACTTGGGAGTGTCCCCAGCCCAGCTCCTTCAGAGCAGAGAGCTACGGACAAAGTTGCCGATCAACAACGTGTGTCTTAAGCCAAGTCTGTTGACTAACGTTCAGGAGCGCATGGTGCTCAATCAAGTGAGTCAAAAACATTACTACGATAGAGGGGCAAGAAAAGAAATATTGTTTACTGTAGGAGAGCGTGTGTTGGTTCTCGAAAATAATGTGTGGGAGAAAGCTTCTGTACTCGAAATTGTTGACAGTCCTAGGTCATACTTAGTGCGTACTGATAAAGGAGGGATTTATAGAAGAAATTCTTCTTTTTTGAAAAAGATGTCAGAACCTAGTGTAGATAATGCTCCATCTAACAACTCTTGTCCTTTGTCAATGCCAGTGGACAGTAGTAATGATGTGAACAAACCTAGGCGTTCTGATAGGCCTAGAAAACCTAAGGATTTTTCCAATTATGTAAAGTTTTGAAATTATGCAAATGTATGTTCTGTATGTTCATTCCAAGGTTCTTATGTTTTGCAAATTTTTTTTTAAGTGTTTGATTATTTGTAAATTTTGTTGTATTTGTATGTTCATTCCAAGGTTCTTATGTTTTGCATTTTTTTTAAAGTGTTTGATTATTTGTAAATTATGTTATTTGAGAAGAAATGATAATAATAATTAAAAGGGGGGCATGTTATAAGGTAACCAACCAACCAACCAACCAACCTCAGGTTGGCGTTACTCCAGTTAGCGTGACAGAACATTGTATTTCGTGACCATGCATTTTTGTAAAAGACTTTAATTAACCCTCCAGTGGTAGACCCCGGAGCGCGGCGCTCCCTCGATCCATTTTTTGAACACTGTCGTTCACAGAGGCTATCTTGAAGGCTGTGTTTCATAGTTCCCTCCTAGAAAACCCCCCCACGCACGACCGTACACTCCTCTCTGTCTGTATAAATCGAGTTCTCGCTCTAAACCATGAAAGTATCAGATCGCTCCGACGTCTGAGCGCTCTTCTGACCACAAGAAATGTCTGTAGTGGCTTGAGGAAGATTCTGACGAAGAGGCAAAACGTGCATATGACTCAAACGGCATTAATTAGTCAAATTTTGATCGCTCAGTTATTTGTATTTCAAAGTTTAGCAAAACCTATTTTTACTATCGCGTATTTCTGAGTTTAATAAAAAACAGTTTTTACCAATATGTTTTTCATTTAACACCTTTAGATACACCAGCAGATGAGTTGAGTATCACATTCAGACTGAAAACTATTTAAAAATATGATAAATGTTGATTTATTTGGGAGGAAGTACCGAAAGAGCGCCACGCTCCTGGGTCTACCAGTTGAAGGGTGAGAAGAGGTCTACCACTGGAGGGTTAAAAATACAAATTGTTTATGCAAATTCATGTTGGATTTTACTTAAAACACTTACCTATTGTTTTTTCATCAATTTAAAATTGTATTGAATCTTTAGAATCGAATGAGACCACTCACAGCTTTGTATGGCAAACAGTTCACTTCCCACGAGAACTTGAGGGTTGGACATATGATAAATTACAAACACGAGTGTAAATCGCAAATCTCCGTTCAAGTATTTTAGGATAAGTAACGAAACGCCATCGTTGTGCGTTTCTTCGAGTTGAACTCAGTTTTGCGACCTCAGTAACCAGTAATAAAACTTCCTAATGAAGGCACTAAAATTGATTGTGAAGTAAAAATATGGTTGGTAGGTAGTGACAATGGCAAATCTGTGTTCTTTACTATTTCAAAGCGAGGGATCTACACAGAAAAACAATAAGCCTTTATGTAATAATTTGCAGCGTCTTTTGGTATGAATTGCCTGAGACGTAAGAGCGTCTCAAGATCCCTTGGTGATGAGAATAATTTATCGACCGACCACAGTCGATACCTATGACTAATGAAACCGAGGTATATTTGATGACAAAACGCTGCAAATTATTACATAAAGGCTCATTTTTTTCTGTGTAGATCCCTCACTTTGAAATAGTAAAGAATACAGTTTTGCCATTATCGCTACCTACCAATCATATTTTCACTTCACAGTCAATTTGAGTTGTGGTTGCTTTCATCAAGAAATTTGATAACTGGTTGCTAAGGATGCAAAACTGAGTTCAACTCGAAGAAACGAGTCAGCTAATCTTTGAACGGATTTTAGGCCTCTTCTGCGATTCACACTCGTGTTTCCTATTTATCGTAAGTTCAACCCTTAAGTTCTCATAGAGAGCGGACGGTTGGTCCTACAGAGCCCCGAGAGGTCTCATTCGATTCTAAAAATTCACTAGGTATTTCAAATTGATTAATAAACAATACCTTTAAATTTAATTTTTTTGAGATAGGTCGTTTTCAGAATTCCAGCCCTTATTTTCTACCCCAGAATTGACAGACATTAACCAACGACGCTTACCAAATAAAAAGTAGGTACCTATAAGTACAAACTGTATTTCACTTATCATATCAATTGGAAATTTGACTACACTTACATCGATCATTATTCTTGAAATAATCAAATTTGAGTGACCGAGTTATTACCGTGGGTATTTTCTCCCCCTAGAACTGGCCTTTATAACTGGGAGACCTCGTTCAGAAAGAATTGTCTTCTTCGTTGTCTATCAGCAAAGTTGGAAAAACATGGTGTATAATTTGTTGTGACCGTGAACGAAAATTGATTACAGTAACACGAATTGTGGTTTCACTTGAAATGTAAATATGTTTCCATTGAAACTAAAAAGTGTAATGTTGTATGTAGCCACAATTTTCGGTTCATTTCAAAGAATCAACATGTAAACAGGTGTGATCTAATGAATTTATCCAGTGACCCATTTTTATTTTAAGAAACTACGGACCATGGTTGGGAAAAAAGGGGGATCCCATGATCTGTGGCAACCACCGCGGCATCACACTGCTGAACCTTGGATACAAGGTGCTATCAAATGTTATATTTGGGGCGCCTTCTCCCATTTGTTCGGAGTGCGGTTGGGGGATACCAAGCTGGGTTCCTGCCTGGAAGATCAACCACAGATCAGATATTCAGCCTACGCCAGATTTTGGAAAAAACGAATGAGTTTAGCATTGGCACGCACCACCTGTTCATAGACTACAAGGCAGCGTATGACAGTGTGAACAGGTAGCGCTTGTAACTGGCAATGGAGGAGCTTGGGATTCCAGGAAAGTTGATTAGGATGGTCAGAGTGACCATGGCTGAAGTGAAGAGCTGCATTAGAGTGAAGGGAGTCCTGTCCGATCCGCTTGAGATTGGAAATGGTCTTCGTCAGGGTGATGCTCTTGCGTGCCTGATGTTTACCGTGGCGCTTGAGAAAGTTGTCCGCGATGCAGGCTTGCAATCCAGAGGAACTATTTTCCAAAGAAGTGTGCAGGTCCTAGCTTTCGCGGACGATATTGATGTCATTGCTAGGACGAGGCCGGACCTGGAGAGAGCATTCATGGCACTTGAAAAAGCAAGCAAGGACATGGGATTGGTTATTAACCAGTCCAAAACCAAGTACATGCCTGCTGGACCAGCCCACAAGGGTGGCATGCCCTCGCATATAACCCTGGCTGGGTACCAATTTGAAACCGTGTGTGACTTCAAATATCTCGGCTCAACGGTAACGTGCAAAAACGACCCGTCCACAGAGATCAAACTGAGGCTGATGGCTGCTAACAGGGCGTACTTTGCCATGATCACTCTCTTCAGGTCCAGGCTTCTCTCACGTGCGACTAAGTTCACGCTATACAAGGTGCTCGTGCGTCCCGTGCTGACCTATGCCTCTGAAACTTGGCCATTAACAAGGAATGACGCCGAAATGCTCAATAGATTCGAGAGAAAAGTTCTACGTAGGATCATTGGCCCTGTGTGCGAGAGAGGAAGATGGAGGCGTCGCTTCAATGCGGAACTATATGAGATATACGATGACCCTCCTGTCTCACGCGTTGTGAAGTCAAGCCGGCTCAGATGGGCTGGCCATGTCATCCGGATGGAAGAAACAGCCATTCCCAGGAAGCTGCTCCATGAACAACCAGGTGGGCGAAGAGGGCGAGGTAGACCGAAGGTTAGGTGGTTGGATGGAGTCGAGGATGACCTACAGAACTTGGGGCACAGAGGATGGAGAACGTTGGTTAGAGATAGAACAGTCTGGCGGAACATTGTGGAGGCGGCCAAGGTTCACATTGGAATGTAGAGCCAAAGAAGAAGAAGGACCATGGTTGGACCAATGGTTCAACAAATTTTATTAATAATTTATACTATCAATTTGACGCCATTGTTTTCCACCAAAAAATTTGTTAAATGTTTATTTTGCGACAAATCTTCACATGACATTTATTGAAATGAACGTGGTAATACTTTCTTCCGTGACGGTAGGAAAAATAATGGAAACATACTTCATTGTTAATTGATAAGCCTCAACAAGACTTAAAGAATTAAACAAGAAAAATTTTCTCTTACTTCCCTCCAAAACTTATTCACTAACAGACGGTGCATATAGACTTGATTTAGTTTGATTCTAAGGTAAAAATTTAATAAAAAAATCAATGATTTGTACTACCGAACGAATCAACCTTAAATCTTATGTGAATTTATAAGGTTTATAAATATAATACAGCATTAAACGGAGTCCTGTTTATTGGAATCGCGTAACCTAGGTACTCTTTTTTGCTTCGGAGAATTTTTCAGGGATTATGCGAATAATTTCAATTATTATTTCTACCTTGATAGGAACATACCCAACCTCATGATATTGGTGAACGTTTGACGATCCAGATGTGATCAATCTTCACACTAGTTTCCGATGCACCGCCTTACCAGCAGTTTCCGATTTACTCGCAAACACAGAACTCACGAATAGTTTTCTGGCCCGAAATAGGGGTGGTATGTACGGCACTTCATTAGGAATGTAACTACTCTGAAATCTATCGACAAAACACTCAAGATGCAAGCAAAACCATGAACTCGGGCGTAAACAATCACAGAAAACTGGTACTTCTGGCAGAGTAAATTCAAAACCTTATTACAACTAATAATAATAGGGAATAAAACGTCTGCCAAGTTGGGTGGGCAGTATAGCTTCCTCACTCATTGTAACATGGACGTATAGAATCAGTTGGCGAAAAACAGGAGAGGAAATGGCCTTGGAGCTCACTCAGCTGATCAGTGACCACTCAGGCACCTTCAGCATTCTCCATTGACCCTGCCTCTCAAATTTCAGCTTCCTGCGTTCAACAGGAGAGAAAATGGCCTTGGAGCTCACTCAGCTGATCCGAAGGTAACTAACTCACCTAACCCGCACAATCCCTGAAAATTTCATCAAAATCGGACCACAGGTTAGTATAGTTTTGCCCGGGACAAGGATTGACCACAGACAGACAGACAGACCGACAGACAGACAGACAGACAGACACGGAACCAAAATTGTTCGGGAAGCTCTAAAACGCAAAAAGCAAGTGGAAATTTTGATTTTGGAGGACATTTTTTTTTTTTCACTTCTTTCACGAATACAAAGCTTCCCTACCTTCGGTAGTGAGGAAGCAAAATATGAGAATCGTGGGAGAAAATACGTTTCTTACATTGAGAAGAGATTCAAAGAGAGTGGATCTTCTGCAGGAACCAAACCTGCTAGATGTAGTGATAAGCGCTGATGAGCTAGTAACCTCCAGCCACCACCAAGGAACATGACCAGCTTTTTGAATCTAGTTTTTTGAATGTCATACGTTGATATTGTAGGCGTCCTACTTGTGGCTACGGTATGTTGTGACCACAGAGGTAGGGTCCCGACTACTCGTGGCGTTTGTGACGATCGCCACACCAGTTGTATCTGGAGTTCGTTCGACAGGGTTGAGGTCTCGATCCGCGGCGAAATTGGTATTGGATCGAGGTTGTGACGCCACGTGCTGATCCCAAGTTCCCCGATCGTTATAAGACTCAACGTGGCGAGCTCGGGTGGGGAGATACAAACAAATATCGAAACAATATGAAAGTTAAACTTACAAGGGTAGCGGGCGGTAATTACCTGTGGCGTGACGGTGAAGCGGCCAGCCGAAAGTTTGTGACGAAGGTAAGCTGAAATGGTTTTGCCTGATGGGCGTCCTAAAGAGAAAAGATGGAACACCTAATGTGATTCCTGCCGTAAGGGCCTACGAGGATTCCTGAAGGGAATCTCGGAAATTGTGGCGGAGTGTGACGATGCACCAAGCTCCGAGTGACACACTGAGGAACCAGGTAGAACTCGAAAGAGCAACTGCAAGGTAACAACAAATAGTATTTTTATTAAAAATAAGACGAGATCAAGTTTCTGACTAGGCACACTGATGGTGAACCAAAAAGAGGCCTGATGGGGGAAAACAACAAGGTATGTATGGCACAGCGAAAATATCAATATATATGCATATAAATTTGAGCGCAATAAATGTTCAATATACAAGGTTAAATTCTCAACTCCAATCAGTTTATGTTTCAGGTTCAAGCGCAATTCAGTTTCAAGTTCCAGATCATCAACCAAAGGTAAGTACAGGTTAGCTTTAAGTTCCAGGTAAGTTTTAGTTTTAAGTTTTACTCTTGACGAAAATGTTCAAATGTTTGTTCCTTTACTTCTACACAGTTCCTATTTATCATTGGCCAATGGATAAAAGGTAAGTTTTAGTTCACTCACACGTGTCAGGGCCCTGAGGTATCCTTCCAAATGTGATGTGGCGATTGTGGCGGTGGTCGTCCAGTTGGTGTCTCGAGGTCTTGCAACTGGGCGATTCTTGAGAAAATAGCCAGCAAACTCCGATGTCCAAGGGTCTTACGGAGGTTTGTGACGATTGGGGCGGTTTTCGGGGGAGTGAAGTTAACAGTTTTATACTCAATCAAGGGCTAGGCTCGCAGTGACTAGTACGTCTGAATATCTGAGGGGGACTGCGGTGGAGGGGGCAGCTCGTTGGTTTTGTTCAGGGGATTCCCCCTCTGCTCCCTCGGCGGATGGATGGCTTCCAGGTGGAGACTTCTGATTGGCTCCCTCCCGCCGAGGGAGGGACACTCGAGGTGGATACGGCGTCGGCGGTTGAAGGGGGGGGGGGGGGTGATGTCACCGTGGAGCTGACCACGGACCCGAAACCGTGCAAAGCTGGTCGCGAGTGACTATGCCGGCTTCGGAGCGGAAGGAAATTAATTAAATTAATCCAGCCTCATCACTGGGAAGGGGTCCACAGTGAGCGGAGGCTCACAATATTGTAGTACTTTATCATTTAGTTGAACCTTTATCTTTTTGAATTGAACATTTTTGCTTACGAGTCTAACACGTTAGCGGAAGTTTTTTTTTGTTTTCACTCCACAAGGTTTTAAAATAAAGTTCTCCAAAATCAAAATTTCCACTCGCGTTTTATGTTTGAGGCCTTCCTGAATAATTTGGTTCCGTGTGGGAACGGGCATAACTATACGAAGTTATGGTCCAATTTCGATGACATTTTCAGGGATTGTGCGGATTGGCTTGCAGATGGTCCTCTATGAGGGTAGTTCAAGGTACATAGAGACTGATGTGTTGATATTGAAACGAATAAAATCACTGGCGATCAGTGCCGTCCTTAGGGTGGAGCGGCCGCTCCAGGCCTCGCGCTTACTCTCGCTAAAACACAATAAGTAAAAGTTTTGGTTGACATATTTAAGATCTTCCATGAGTCAAGAAAGGCTATCATCCTTGGCAATGCTATCGATTGAATCTGACACGACAGCCAAAATTAATTTTGATGAGATTATTGACGACTTCGCTGGAATGAAAGCGAGAAAAGTACAGTTCATATAAGGTGAGTCAAAGTTGATACTAACACAATTTTAATTATAGTTTATCTAACAATGAACGATTGCATTTACAGTATTATTTTACATCGGTTTAGCTGGAACTATCTGTTTTATTAAGTTATTTTATTATTATTATTTTACAGATGTGATGTGAAAATTATAAACCTACATTAACAATGGAACAATGGAAGAATAACAATGGGACGAATGCGCCAAAATAGCAAGCCTCGCATGGAACGGTGTTGTCACAGAACCAGTTCTTCGTGAAAGTGCTGATGGCAGCCCCGGCCTGGTGGCAGACATGAAGGTTCATGGTGTGTGGGACCGTGAGAGACCTGCGTTTTTTGATACCCGCGTTATAAACGCTGACGCAGTCTCTTACACTTCCATGGACTGGCCAACCATCTCTCGCCATGCTGCCCAAGCCAAACATGCAAAATATGACAGAATAGCCGAAGATCTGAGAGGTTCTTTCACGCCACTCGTAATTTCATGCGACGGAGCATTGCATAAAGAGTATGACGCTTTTCTCAAGAATGCCTCCTTACGCCTTGCCAACAAATGGTCCAAATCCTACGCTCAAATAATGATGTGGACGCGAGTGAAAACTCAATTCTCCGTCCATCGAGCGGTTTCCATGAGGCTAAGAGGCCCAAGGAAACAAGTCCGAGGACTCGGACTGGAGGATGGAGCAGCAATTTGGCTCCCACAAGACTAACTCCTCCACATTTACGCTCGCTTGCTCGCACGCTCGCACGCTCGCAAAAACAAAAAACCCTTTGGCATAAATCAATTTCAATTTTCGGCAAACTTTTGGCATACCAATTTGAACTTTTGGCAACTCATTTTGAACTTTCGGCAGATCCATTACGTTTCGACAACTACTGGAGTCCTTGTCCACCTTCATTCCCTCTACAATGTTCAATAAAGTGTTTTTCTCTCTCTCTAAAAAAAATAATGGAAGAATTTAATAAACAAGATATGAACATCTAAAAAGATATGGAACGTCAATATTAAATAAGTATTTACAATAATGTATATGTTTATTATAATTTACTATTTGATTTAATAAAAAGCAAGAAAGAAGACATTTCGTTTTTTTTAATGAATTTTTTGTTTGTTAGACAAAAATTACTATGTTTAACATTAACAAGCACTGTTTAAGCATTACTTAAAGAATAAACTTTGTTTTGATTTTTCTAGCTTATTTTTCTGAGATTCCTATTGTTAAATTACTCGAAACATACCAACCTGAAATGGGTGTTTTGCACCACCCCTCCCCCTTTTAGAGTGTAAGAGATAAACGTTTTGTTTATCCATAGTTAAAAAAGGCCTCGCAAAAATGTTTTGCTCCAGGCCTCGCATTTTCTAAGGACGCTCGCGATGAGATTGTGGAAAACCATTTTAATAAAAAAAACGGAGTTGAGAAGAACGTTGTCTATTTTTTTACTGATGATGACCTAACCGTCGAAATCGATTTAACTTGAAACTCATTATTTTCGTGGAAATAGACAAAGTTCTTCTCAACTCCGTTTTTAGGACGTCTCACAGTAAGACTTGGGCGTCCTTATGCGATCGATCTGGGGTGAAGCTGGACAACACTCAACAGAAGAAAAAAATAACCACACAGTAATCCGTTTTAGACCATTCTGAATCCAAATCCGCGAAAAAAAACAAAAAACGATAGGTGTATGTCTGTGTGTGTAACAAAATCTTGTGTACTCTGCCCAGGCCTTAGTTCTCAACCGATTTTCGTGGTTCTTTTTTGCCCAACGTGGAAAACTATCTAGTTGTGCACTACGTCGCCGGAATTTCGCCTTCTAAGGGGGGTAAATGCTTTAAAAAAACGTGTGTTTGCGGGTATCTTGTAAACTCTGCACAGGCCTCAATTTCCAACCGATTTGCGTGTTTCTTTCAGAAATTTTCCAAATTGCACGCTATTTCACCCGAGTATCAAAATTAGCATGGGGAGGGGGCGAGTAGGGGGATAATATTCACAAAATATCCGATTTTTCAATATTTTGGTTCCTTTATTGCTTATTATTTGTACCTCAGTTTTGAAATTGAGGAAAAATTCTCAATTTTACCTCCGGATTTTCATGAATTATTCTCTGTGCCACCATGGAACTAATAGTGGCGCCACCATGGTGCCAGGACTCCAGAAACCACTCATTTCGTGGGTTTTGTTTGTTTCACCTTGAGGTATGGATGTGAACTAATAAGGGCTACCCAAACAGATGAAATTTCAACCTTACGACGTATTTCCGCTTTGGTGCCAGACTGGCACCATTGGTGGAAGGGGGGGGGGGGGTGAACTCGAATTCGCATGTTGGGTGTCGTAGATCATGGATTTTAAAATGCTCTTGAAATGCGAGGCTCCCATGCCTCTAGAAATGTTATGGTGGATAATGGTGACCACTATTTGTTGCCTAAAATACTAAATAAATTAAATCGAGTGAAACAGTTTTATCGCTCACCAACTGGTTTAAATTGACCTAATGCTTATCCGATGGAACGTCTCCTTGAATGCCTGCATTACTAATGCAATGTTTTCTATTCAAAAATAACTTCTTCTTCAATCGTTAGAGGACCTGAGCTACCGAAAATGGAGCAAGATTCAATCATTATCAATTGTGGCATTATGTTCCACATAATCGTTCCACTGAGTTAAAAGGAGAATCTCTCACAGAATTGCATAGATCCCACGTCGGAATCACAAAGGCGAACCAGCTAGCCAGGCTTCGTTATACAGGGTGTCTACACTTTCGATGGTCATAACTTCAGGGTTCGACTGTACAAGGTATTTCCTACAAAAAATATCTCTTAGCAATTTTCTTTTAACCCACTCAAAATTCTATTTTTTCACTTTAAAGTTTTTCTTTGCGTTTTCGACCTTACGGCACTGATATGGTCATAACTCCCTTAAATCTCCTGAAAATTAAAATCTGACTACACCGTTCGAAAGAGCGTTGAATTACCAAGCTACCTAAAGCAAAATCAAAATTTTTTAGCAATAAAATAGTATCAAAAAATCAAGTCAAAAAGCGAACTTTAAATTTTTTTTGAAACTTGACTTTTTTCGACCAACGTTTTTACTGTAAATCCCTGCCCATTTCGGTGGGCGCTCTTCGGAGAAAACAAGCTCAAATGGGGTGTGCGCCTTGATTTTTTTTAGATTTTTAATCGAAAGTAGACTACATCCTGAGAATTTTGGCACCAACCGCGACCTTCTATGACGTCACGCGCCCCTCTCGCCTGGGCGGGACCCCCCAGCCAACTGTGACGTCATAAACAGTCGAAACTTTAAAAATTCATATGAAAAGATTTACACACGTTAGAAGGTCGCGGTCGGTACCAAAATTCTCAGAATGAGGTCTACCTTCGATTAAAAATAACAGTAAACAGTTTTTCCTACCCAGGCACACACCCTATTGTCACCTTACCAACGGTCTATCAATTTTTCTGTTCAAAATTCAAAAAGAAAGAGTAAAAGAAGTTTGAATGTCAAAAAACGTGTGTTTTACAAGCAAATCCAGTGTTTCAAGCCGGTTTATGGTTCCCCTCGATCTCAAAATGGCTTGACGATTTTGGTATAATTTTCTATGTAATTATTTACGCTGAATCCAATAGTAATACTTTCGAATGATTCCGACTGCTAGAAAGTGAATTTATCGAAGAAACCTTCGTTTTTCGTACATAAAATTCGCATCGTACATAAAGTAACACCTTTCTACTCAATAAAAACACCAAATTTCTAGCTGATTGAAGTTTTTGTTGAGTAGAAAGGTATTACATGGTATTATGATATCTTCCATATCTACGAATAATGCGTATTTTATGTACGAAAACCGAAGGTTTTCTTCGAAAAATCCACTTTCTAGCAGTCGGAATCATTCGAAAGTATTACTATTGGATTCAGCGTAAATAATTACATAGAAAATGACACAAAAATCGTCAAGCCATTTTGTGATCGAGGGGGACCATAAACCGCTTAAAACACTGGATTTGCTTGTAAAACACACGTTTTTTGACATTCAAACTTCTTTTACTCTTTCTTTTTGAATGTTGAACAGAAAAATTGATAGACCGTTGGAAAGGTGACAATTTGAGCATGTTTTCTCCGAAGAGCGCCCATCGAAATGGGCAGGGATTTACAGTGAAAACGTTGGTCGAAGAAAGTCAAGTTTCCAAAAAAATTTTAAAGTTCGCTTTTTGACTTGATTTTTAATACTATTTTATTGCTAAAAAATTTGATTTTGCTTAAGGTAGCTTGGTAATTTAACGCTCTTTCTAACGGTTTAGTCAGATTTGAATTTTCAGGAGAAATAAGGTAGTTATGACAATATCAGTGCCGTAAGGTCGAAAACGCGAAAAAAAACTTTAAAGTGAAAAAAAAGGAATTTTGAGTGGGTTAAAAGAAAATTGCTAAGAGACATTTGTGGTTGGAAATACCTTGTAGAATCGAACCCTGAAGTTATGCCCATCGAAAGTGTAGACACCCTGTATACGGAAAGATAGGGATATCGAAATGTTGTTTAGGCCTGTCGACAACTTCTCAACCCTATTCCTAATCACGATAGGAGGAAACCCCATTGAAATATTAGCTATTTTGAATAATGAGTGCAGCAGCATAATGTACCTATTCATTTATTGTATTATCAAGTACCCGATTATCTTCACGTGTGATCTGGGGAACCGAACTGTTATCAGAATTATCGGATTTCTTAGAAGAATCTGATTTGGGCTGCTGAGATTGAGTGGCGGGATTCTCTTTCGCGGCAGTCATAGCCAGCCAATCTTCTTCCTCCTTCCACCTTTC
>CM019181.2:0-17982 GCA_009739505.2 Apolygus lucorum | reverse complement strand
GCTGCAAATTATTACACAATGGTTTATTAATTTTCTATAGATCACTCGTCTGCACAGCCACCAACCATCCAACATGAAGAAAAACATCGATCGTATTTCGGTCAGCTATAATTTGAACGGAGATTAGGCCTCTTTTGCGATTCACACTCGTGTTTCTGATTTATCGTACGTCCAAATTTTAATTCTCGTAGGGAGCGAACGGTTTGTCCTACAGAGCTCCGCGAGGTCTCAAAAAATTTTTAAAATTCTATAGAATCTTAAATTGAAGGAAAAACAATACCTTTATATCAAAATTTTTTGAGTTAGGGCGTTTTCAAAATTTCAAAATTCATTTTGAAACCCTTAGAAGTGACCTACATCAACCAAAATCTTCGGGGCACAACTAGACCCCAAATGGAGCCTACATACCAAATTTCATCAAAATCTGTCAATGCTAAGTGGCAAAAGTGCGCCGTACGGCGGACGGATGGCCTAATTTTTATTAGATTTTTTGATTCTACGTACCTTGAAACGTAAACCATCAAATTTTGAGGGGGTGTTAAAAAAAAATTTTCTTGGTCGATTCCAAAGGTTCATTATTGAAAATAATAAACCAAAACAAGGAGTTGACCTTGTAGGTTATCTCATGTCGAAAACGCGAGAGGGTCGAGTCAACCGTCTTCCGTGAGCCTCACGTCATGCGCGAGGCTCGCGTTTTCGACGTGAGTCGCGTTTTTGTACGTATCTTGGCCCGCTGTAACTCTCTATTGTGTCTTCACATCAACTGTAGGGTGTGTAAATCTTAACTAACCCTTAAATTCCTAAAATCAATTATATTGGTTTGTTATCACAAGAAACCATCATTTTCTTTGTTAGATAGATAGGTTTTTTTATTTTGACTAAAAACAGTTACCAAAAACTAGACCCTTCGAGACATGGAACATGCTTCAGCCGCGCTTTTCGGCGGAGTAGAGATGAGGAGGAACAGATGGAGAATAACTCCCCCCACCCCCCCCGTGTGACACTTTCGCGTCGCCCTCTCTGCCTCACCCCTCCCACATAACGTTTTCGGGTGGTTAGTCCAAGGCTAAAGCATGGTCCATGCTAAAACATGTACCTACGCTGGTGATGAGGATTTATCAGATTTCTTGCCCAACGTTAGGCTTGGCTGGTATCAATGTGGCTGCATGACGTGAGCTACTCAGGCTAGTAAGCCATTCGTACGCTCTAAGCCATCAGGCTAGTAAGCCATTCGTATGCTCTAAGCCATCAGGCTAGTAAACCACTCGTATGCTCTAAGCCATCAGGCTAGTAAGCCACTCGTATGCTCTAAGCCATCAGGCTAGTAAGCCACTCGTATGCTCTAAGCCATCAGGCTAGTAAGCCACTCGTATGCTCTAAGCCATCAGGCTAGTAAGCCACTCGTATGCTCTAAGCCATCAGGCTAGTAAGCCACTCGTATGCTCTAAGTCATCAGGCTAGTAAGCCACTCGTATGCTCTAAGCCATCAGGCTAGTAAGCCACTCGTATGCTCTAAGCCATCAGGCTAGTAAGCCATTCGTATGCTCTAAGCCATCAGGCTAGTAAGCCACTCGTATGCTCTAAGCCATCAGGCTAGTAAGCCACTCGTATGCTCTAAGCCATCAGGCTAGTAAGCCACTCGTATGCTCTAAGCCATCAGGCTAGTAAGCCACTCGTATGCTCTAAGCCATCAGGCTAGTAAGCCATTCGTATGCTCTAAGCCATCAGGCTAGTAAGCCACTCGTATGCTCTAAGCCATCAGGCTAGTAAGCCACTCGTATGCTCTAAGCCATCAGGCTAGTAAGCCACTCGTATGCTCTAAGCCATCAGGATAGTAAGCCACTCGTATGCTCTAAGCCATCAGGCTAGTAAGCCACTCGTATGCTCTAAGCCATCAGGCTAGTAAGCCATTCGTATGCTCTAAGCCATCAGGCTAGTAAGCCACTCGTATGCTCTAAGCCATCAGGCTAGTAAGCCACTCGTATGCTCTAAGCCATCAGGCTAGTAAGCCACTCGTATGCTCTAAGCCATCAGGCTAGTAAGCCATTCGTATGCTCTAAGCCATCAGGCTAGTAAGCCACTCGTATGCTCTAAGCCATCAGGCTAGTAAGCCACTCGTATGCTCTAAACCATCAGGCTAGTAAGCCACTCGTATGCTCTAAGCCATCAGGCTAGTAAGCCACTCGTACGTTCTAAGCCATCAGGCTAGTAAGCCACTCGTATGCTCTAAGCCATCAGGCTAGTAAGCCACTCGTATGCTCTAAGCCATCAGGCTAGTAAGCCACTCGTATGCTCTAAGCCATCAGGCTAGTAAGCCACTCGTATGCTCTAAGCCATCAGGCTAGTAAGCCACTCGTATGCTCTAAGCCATCAGGCTAGTAAGCCACTTGTATGCTCTAAGCCATCAGGCTAGTAAGCCACTCGTATGTTCTAAGCCATCAGGCTAGTAAGCCACTCGTATGCTCTAAGCCATCATTTTTTGACCGACTTCCGAAGGAAGGTGGTATACAGTTCGGTGTGTCATAGGACGATGATTTTGTTTTGTATGTTTGTACCACTAGCATTTTCTTATTCGGGTACCAATCTGCCTGATTCTTTTCGAAATGTGTTCTACAAGTATCCATAGTGATCCCGTTTCAATCAGATTTCATTTTGCTTTGTTAAAAGTGTCGGAAATTTGTGAAAATAGTTCAAAAAAAGTGGTTTTTGTTGACTTTGGGAAGATCCGTATTCTCTCCCCCCCCCCGCCCGACCCCTCCGGCATATTCTCGGACGCCTGCCACCCCTCAACAAATTCTTGGGGGACCACCCTCTCATTCATTGGGGACCATCCTCCCTATTTAGAGTGAAACGCTTATTTCTTCAAGATAAACTTGATTGTGAAGCAAAAATTTAATTTCAAAAAATGATATCGAACTCAATTTTGAAATTAACTTTAACATTTCAAATTTCATATTTCAAAAAAATTGAAATTTCAAAATTAATTGAAAGACGAGTTTCCCGACTGATTGATTGTGTACATTCAAATTAAAGGTCCGATTCTAAGCTTCACAAATATGAGATGCTTTATGAGGGGGGTTCCGATAACCAGCAAATTCCGGTAGACTACCGAGTGGGTCTAGCACATAGCCTTCTCGTCATCCAAAACATGTTGTAGCGGGCTAAACTATGAAGTTCTAGTCCGATTTCAAATCAATCTTCAAATTGAAAAAACAAGCAGTTAAAACATATTGCTAAGAGACATTTTTGTTGGAAATACCTTGTAGAATCGAACCCTGAAATTACGCCCAACTTGAGTGTAGACACCCTGTATACTCACCGCTTAGGTATTATAGGTATTCTTTATTCTGTTGCCTCCCAAGTTCTTTGTCTATGAACTTATAAACAATAGATTCTCACTATTCCAGGTGTCTCCAGCCGACGGGACAATGTGCCACAGCGGCATGATTGACAACTTTGAAATTGAGCAAGTGAAGAACGTTAGATATTCTATCAAAAAGTTTTTTGGAGAACTCAATCCGAAATCTGAAGACGTCAACCAAAATAACATCGATCCGTGAGTTCGAAGGGAAGATTATACTGTTACTGAAGTCGATAGCAAATGACGATCGACCCAACAAACAATTCTCTATCGAATTGATTGGAAAATGAGGTCCTCAGGAATAAAACTCCTCCCTTGCCGAGCATTCGGTGAATTTATCACCTTCCTCAGGGCTTGAAGGATGTGTTACCAAGTGAACGTCACATCAGCGTCAATCAACAACCAGGTAGTTAAAGATGCCACCATAACTGGTGGGAAATGAAGATTTGGAGTTATTGCATGTAAAATGAAAAAAATGATGGTGGGGGGGGGGGGGGCTTAAAACATCGTTTCCAGATATAAATATTGAGTAAAAAAGTCTGCCAAATGGGTGTGGCACATAGCTTCCTCGTATCCATAGCCCAATTGTATAGATGATCCGATGCATAGTACAATTAATCTTAAAACATCAATCTCTGAGTAACTTCCACTGCCCTCATAGGGGACCATCTACACGCTAATCTGAACAATCCTGAGAAATTTCGTCGAAATCGGCTGTTACAAGGAGTCCACGTTTGAGCATGCGCAGTAACTACTGTTAGTCCGGGGTTGATGATTTTCGTAGGGGACAATCTACCCGCCAATCCGCACAATCCCTGAAAATTTCATCGAAATCGGATGAGAATTATAGAAGTTATGACTGTGGCGAGGATTTCGTGACAGACACGGAACCAAAATTGTTCAGGAAGGTCTAAAACGTAAAACGCGAGTGGAAATTTCGATTTTGGAGAACTTTTTTTCAACCTTGAAAAGTGAAAACAAAGCTTCCACTAACCAAAGCAATTGAAGATCCACAGCTTAGAGTTATCCAAGGGGTTCTCGGAGTTCCTTGGGTTTTCTCCAAGCTGTGGAAAGTTCTCCAAAATCAAATTTTCCACTCGCGTTTTTCGTTTCAGACCTTCCTGAACAATTTTGGTTCCGTGTCTGTTTGTCTGTCATGAAATCCTCGCCACAGCCATAACTTCTACAATTCTCATCCGATTTCGATGACATTTTCAGGGATTGTGCGGGTTGGCGTATAGATGGTCCCATATAAAAATCATCCATGTCAGACTGATAGTAGCCGCAGCGCATGCGCAAAAGTATATTTCCTTGTTACAGCCGAAACTTCTACATTTTCCAACAATATTCAGAGATTTTGCCGGTTGACTTGTAGAGTCCCCTATGAGGGTACTTGCAGGGTATTTAGATATTGATGTTTTGGGATCAACTTCTATGCATCGGATCATCTATACAATCGGGTTATGGATACGAGGAAGCTATGTGCCACACCCACTTAATATTATAGCTAGAAATGATGTTTTAACCCCCTTACTTTTTTTTCATTTTACCTGCAATAGCTCCAATCTTCATTTCCCAACAGTTATGGTGGCGATGGTGGTGATGTTCACTCGGTAATACATCCTTTGAGCCCTGAGGAAGGTGATAAATGGGGACTTCTCAATTTGAGAATCTGGAATTTCAAGTCAAATCCTGTAATAGGGCCCTAGAATGACTTTTAATGCAAGGAATACCTAAGAAAAAAATTACTGTAGAAGAAAATGCATAAACAAGTGAAGCTGCTGTCAAAAAACCCGCGAAAATCGAGTGAGGCTGAGCACGTCACTCCCCGGGTTTCCTACCACGAAATGACACGAATTCTTACCGAATACACACTGCTGTGCTCTGGCGAAGAGTAAAAGAAGTCTCAGCAATTAGTATCAAAGAACGACAACAGGTAGAGTTGTAGGCGCCCTTGTGAGATTCAAATAATTAAACTAACTAATGTAGAAACTAAATAAGAGAAGATGAAGACTAATAATGCTTGATAAAGTAATAGGTAGAATTGGATTGTAAAAAAGAGTGGGTAAAATTGCTTCTTTTTGTCACTTTTGCGTCTGCGTTTTTCCCTCCCGCTGTCGCGTGCACACTCCTGTGTTGACCACATAATAGAGTCTATCTGATAGTTCTCTATCGATAGTTTTCATCAGAATGCAAACCTTCGGCCCTCCGATACCGCTCATATAAAGCAAAAAACCGACGAGGGCTTAATGACGGAGACGAACGCCGTCGACGATCACTCATTTCTAGTAAAACGTGAGGGAAAATTTAAAAATTATAATAAAAATCTCACCGATTAGTCGAAGTGTACTTGCTGTGACGAAGCGCAAAGGAAAAGTGAAGCGTCACGCGCCGGTGATGCCTTATCTTACACTGTGATAACGTGATAACGAGGGTTGAGGATCGATGACGGAATCACTTTTTTCCGTCACTATCCTTAGCCTATCCGATGGACCTCATTTGCAGGTCTATCGGCTATGTAATGCGCTGTGATTTGTTGGTGTCTTGGAAGACTACATTGTGTTCATACTAGAGTGTGAATGGTTGCATAATTGCTTCTTTTGTCACTTTTGCGTCTGCGTTTTTCCCTCCCGCTGTCGCGTGCACACTCCTGTGTTGACCACATAAGCTATAGTTGCATTTACGCATCCCTAGGTAGCGCTACTGTCGTAAGGGGTACAGATCCCCTATGAAGTATGATGCATCATGGCTGCCCCCATGAACAAATTGCTGCTACATTTAAAATGTCCATTTTCCATAAATTCTCAAAATTTTTTGAATTTCAAGCAGCACACTATGGTTTTCTTCCATATCAGTGAACCCTCTTTCGAAAAAAAATCTATAAAACGTGTGGCAAATTCCCCATTCACTGAAAGCTCGGCAAAGGAGGAGTTGTATTCCTGAGGACCTCGTTCCCAATCAATTTGACAGTGAAGTTGATGTGCTATCAAGTGACAAGAGTTTGATAGTTGTTTCGTATAATATTGACTTTGTAGTAGTGGAGTATTGACCTACCTACTTATACGTGAGGGTATTTTAGCATCAATGTCGTTCTGTCTCTTTTCAGTCCTCCCCCGTACAACCTATCTGAAATTCCTCAAGATGAGTCGTGGGACGAATACAAGAAGAAAATCCTACACAATCCTGACAATGAGTTGTACCAGTGCGTGATCTATCTCTCCCCGGGAGACTACCACAGATTCCATTCTCCCGTCGACTGGAAAATTAACTTCCGAAGACATTTTAGTGGTAAGCTTATTACTTGACATAAGAGAGGGGGGAAGGGGGGGCGATGTTCAACTATAGGTGATTTGATCGAAACGTTGAACATAAACAAGACCTCGAAAATAATGGTATAATAGAGGACGATGAAAGTTGGGCAATGATTATTTTTGAGGGGTTTCAAAGAATAATTTAGGACAACATTCTAATTGAACGTTAAATTAAAACTTCCGAAATTTGCAAATGAAGATCGAGGAGATCAATTCAAGCAAAAAGTGGTTGAATGCTGCTTTTCCCTACCTACCTGCTGACTGACATTTGGTTGTTCATCAATAGTTTCAACAAATTACTACAACGAAATCAAAATATAATTCTGGACTCTTGAATCCTGTAAATAAACGTCAGGATACTTCAATTAATAGAGAGTTTTTGGCAACCACTAACAGGCCCCGTGGAACCTCTTCACAAAGCACGGAGTTCGCGGGTGACGATGGATTTGCCTCCGAACATCAGCGGGCGACGATGAAAGGGTGCCCCCAGACAGTCACCTGTTCCTAGAGGCCCACCGTGACGAGCGCCTCCATTCCCCCCCCCCCTGTCCAAAGTTAACGGGCTTCCTCCTTCAACTGGGTAGCATCCTCTGTTGCTCGCGCTAGTCTCCTCCTAACGGGGCCCGTGAGATTTTGGCACCAAACACTCTATTGTTTCTTCCGTTGTTAGGTATGTTCCAACTGGATGTTTGCAGTTGGAGAGCCTTCTAAATCACCGTCTAAAATCTGTTGACAGTTCAATGGCTCTGGTGGAACGCTTTTTAGTCGACCAGTTATTTAGCTTTACTCAAACAGATGTTCATGTTAAGCTTGGTTCACATAAGTGCGTAATGTCCGTAATCCGTAGTGCGTAATGAGGAATTTCACCGAATTCTGTTTGCATTTTTCCTGAATAGTTAATTGTATGGGATAGATGAAAATCGGGCTGATTTCGGAAAATAAGTCTCCTGTTATTTTTGGGAGACAATCAAAATGTATGATTTCAAAAAATAACCGGGAAAACGGACTTCTTCAACGTGAAGCAGGAACGCTCGCTGATTGGGCTGTTTGGATCGCCATCTCCTCCCAGTGTTGCCCATTGGGACGACGAAATCGTGTTATATAAGTGAAAAGTTATAAACAAAAACACGAAATCGTGTTATATAAGTGAAAAGTTATAAACAAAAACAGGGGAAACCTAATTTTCCCCATCTTGCTTTTTCTATTTTTTTCTTCAGTTTTTTGTTTCGAACTTTACTGGTTTTGTGAAATGTTGCATCTGGGGACTATAGATTTCTCAATCTCAGCGCTTCAAGCAGCCGTAAATGAACTATTCCAGGATGACGTCATTTTCCCGGTTTTTTCAAACGTTCATATTTTTGACACTGTTTTGTTTATTCGTAAATTAGGAAGTACGGGCTGAAAGTTTTCGAGGTGCTCAATCCG
This sequence comes from Apolygus lucorum, assembly GCA_009739505.2. Classification (NCBI taxonomy): domain Eukaryota; kingdom Metazoa; phylum Arthropoda; class Insecta; order Hemiptera; family Miridae; genus Apolygus; species Apolygus lucorum. The sequence continues at coordinate 9,885 of CM019181.2, read as the reverse complement.
ATTTTGGGGTCAAAAATAGGAAATTCCGACATGGTGAAATTCCTCATTGGATGCTATTGGCTGGAGCCAATTGAGGGGGCGGGACTGATCTTTGCGGATGTCGAATTTTGGAGCTGAGTGTATCGTTTTTAAAATTGGATATTTTACGCATTACGGATGAACTTCGACAAAGTTCGTTACAAACTCTCGTCATTTGTTCACAGAAAGTTTATTGACTCGGTCTCGTTTATTGACAAAACAACCAGAATCATTGTTTTGGTTTGGAAACAATTCTGCGCAGAACGTGCTGCGTGCTTCTGCGTAATTGCGTAATCATTCTGCCATGCGAACGCTCTTTTCTACATTACGTACTTTCTGCATTATGGAACACCCCCACTTCTCTTTTTGCGCATTACGCATTACGGACTTTACGCACCTATGTGAACCCAGCTTTACTCCTGAATTTCAGATAGATTGATTTATGAGATTATCTTCTTGTATGTCAAGAAGTCCTTGAGGAGTTCCAGAGTGTACATCTCGTATCATGCATATACCATAATTCAATCAGAGATTTTGTGACAATACTGAATAGTTATATCATACGTTCATATGATTTAAACGGTAATTTCCACGATTGAAAAACGTGTTTTTACCTTGTTTTTGGAAATGTGGACACCTTAGATAAATTTTATATTTATATAAGTATATGAAAATGAGCTAAGCCGGGTTCACAAGGGTGCACTATGTCCGTAATTTGTAATGCGCAAAAAAAGAAGTTGGGGGGGGGGGGGTGTTTCGTAATGAAGAAAGTCCGTAAAGCACTCACTTGGCCAATGATTACATATGGTCTGTTCGGAGAGGCAGTCCTGAACGGTTTGGAGGGGTTTGGAGGAGCCGGAAGGAGTCCATTCGCCTCTATCCCCTCCCTTTTCAGTTCCAAACTGGTTCCGGACTGCCTCTCTGAACAGACCCATAGTTTCACTCAAGCGCGCTGTACGTCCTGTGCAGATCTGTTTTCCCGCCTTCAGCTAGATTTTTGCCCTGTTCATTTGTCACCAGTGGATCAAATGATATTTATCACTATATTACTGAATAAAAATGTGTTTAACTGTTATTAGTAGATGGCACTGACTGTGTATTAGCTATCCCTACTTGAAGGCACTGTGAATTTTGAACAACTAGAAAAATGAGAATCACGAAAGAATCTTGAAAAATGACGTACATGGTTTTGCAGGTATATTGTCGAAAAACACACACAGGTAGCCTTGTCTCACAATCCATTTTTTTTTTTTTTTTTTTTGGTCTCAAAAGATCTTTTGATCAAAATTTTCATTGATTCAGTTTGGTTCATCTCTTGATTGAAACACAACCACGAGGAAGCAAACGAAGCAAGCGTTTTGAAGCAACCAAAAAAATTTGGTTTGGTGAGACCGTGCCAATAAACGTGTTTTGAACGATCGGCGAGAAGCAGCACTGTCCATAATCCGTAATGCATCTAATTTTTCAAAACGATACTCTGCTCCAAAAGTCGACACCTGCAAAGCTCATTCCCACCCCATTATTTGGCTCCAGCCAATACTAACCAATTACGCATTATGGATTACAGACATTACGCACACATGTGAACCGGGCTTTAAACTTCAGGAGTCTTTTTGGGATATTTCTACAGTTTTTACCGATAAATCGATACTTATCAATAAGTAAGCATCGAGTGGTTATCAGTAGTTTAAAAAAAATATCGTATCGTAAGAAGTATTGTGACTTCGCTATCCTGTCATGATCAGGTTAACAACATTTTCTGTTTTTCAGGTGAACTATTTTCTGTGAATCCTGTTTTGACTCGATGGATTCCCGGGTTGTTCGCGATGAACGAAAGAGTCCTCTACACCGGATCGTGGAGCCATGGCTTCTTCTCCTTCACAGCTGTAGGAGCTACGAATGTGGGATCTATCGTTATTTACAATGACAAGGTAAACCTTCTTTCAGTTGAACCTTGACTTGTCCTACTGAACATTGCTATTATCAAGCTATTTCCTTCGAAAGTTAGGTTAAAAAATGGGTGGAACAAAATGATACTGTTTAAATAGGTCGGGGATTTTTTTTTTAATCTAAAATTTAGATTCCGCACCCTTCACAACCTCCTAATATAACTAATAGATAAGAGATATTGCACGGGTGAGCATTGGATTCAGTCCTTGAGCTCCCTTTAGCTATCTACAATAATCCCGAGTAGGTGAAAAGTGGTTGGAGAATTTCTCGAAGAAAGAGAGAATCAATTGAGGATTTGATTGTCTCCCCCTCGAATAGTGGCGGACGGTGGCGCTCTCTGGTGGCCAGCCAAACCCCTTTTCTGTAGGTTCTTTCAGAGAAGCAGTGCTGAATGGTTTGGAGGTGTCCAGGTGGCTCTATCCCCTCCCCTTTTCAGTTCCGGTTTGGTTCTGAACTGGTTTTAACCTTCAATTGACTTGAAAACTCGACTAAAGAAGGTAAAAATTATTGAAACTAGTTGGTTCACTCGAGAGACAATTCAAGATACCTAGAGATTGATATTTTGAGATCAGCAACTATGCATCGAATCATCAGATTCTATACCTTAAGGTTATGGATACGAGGGACCTATGTGACACTCCCACTTGGAAGACGTTGTATTCTTTGTAAGGAAGATTTTGTAAGATTAGGAATTTGCCGATTATTCATGGTTTCTACCCAATTCAAATAAAATTATAAAAAGCGAGACATGTACGAAAAGAGGCGATACAATAAACTGGCTAAGGGAGGACCAGGGGACTTAAGTAGGGACCCTAGGAGACATTACTGACTTGATAAATGTTGAGTATTTCATGATTTTGATAGAAATATAAAATGTAGAAAATTTATTAAACCCTCCTTTCTCAAGATCAACATAAAAACCTTTTCAATAGTTTAGTGTTACAGCTTATATTCAGAATTTACGAGTTTATTTAGGAACAATCAGAATCTTATTTCTAAAAGCATCATTAATTAATAATCGATCACGCATCTAATATTGTATTCAAATTTAGCGTTATTCAGAATTTCCTGATCACTAGGTAGATTCTCCCCACCTTCTGTATATCCACTGGATAATTCTTGTTATAGGTCTACCAGAGAAACTTTGCATCCCTTTGGCGCATTCTGCTGGAGAACATGAAACTACTTATCTCTTATCATCAAGCAAATTCCCATGCGTACGATAATTTTTCAGGAATTTCTCCCCTCAAAAGTGACATGATTTCCCTCCAACTGCAGATTGAAATTCGTGCATTTTGGAATCTATTTTGAAGCCTAATTCCAGTATAATTTATTAATAGGTAGGTACCTGAACGAATAATTCGCATGGATATTGTCTATAATGAAATTAGTAATTCCTCAAGGACCCATAAAAATACTGTAGGCACTCTCATTCGATTCGGAAAATGGAAAAATGGAAACATTTGAAAGTAATAATGATAGAAGTACTGTTCGCAGATAGAAAGAAAGCGGCCGGCCGTTTTCCCGCAGGGTATACCTCCTAACATAGACGACTACCTGTTCCAAAATCTTTGGTAGCCTGGTGAGTCAGAGTTGGAAAGGGCCGAGCCTCCGTACCTCCGACGAGCCACCGTCACTACCTACCTACTTCACAATGAAATTTATTTCGAAGAAACGGGGAGTTTCATTATTGAACAACTATCGCATTTTGGTCTGCTAAAATTTGAACGGAGATTAGGCCTCTTTTGCGATTCACACTTGTGTTTCTGATTTTCCAACCCAAGTTTTTTCCAAGTCCAACCCTTAAATTCTCGTAGGGAGCGAATGGTTTGTCCTACAGGGCTCCGCGTTTTTTTTTTTTTTTTTTTTTTTTTTTTTTCAAATTATATTTATTGCACCAAGTAATTCAACTTATTAGCAACATTTCTCTGACAATGTATATAAATAACTGAAAGGAGAGTGTGGTACATAGCACACCTCCATACTTCATGTCGGCTATTTTATGTGTCTTTTGACGCACAAGATTCACAGGAGCGCACAGCACATCACTCACTGAACAACTTCATGAAAACACCACTCCCTACTGCCACAGATCGTGAGGTTTTCGTCTTTTCAGCCGCCTGAGTAGATCATCAACATCCAGCAACTTCACAGCCTCCTCGTTGATATGACCTTGTAGCCTCTGGTGATGGGCTATTGCTTGAGTTTTGATGACTTCATTTATTGTGGGAATTTTAAGGTCCTTATGGATATCGTCATTGGTTGAGTACCAATACGCATCAACGCATGAGCGCAGTACTTTGTTCTGAAACGCTGTATAATGTCACGATTGCTTTGAGAGGTGCAGCCCCACAGTTGTGCACCATATGTCCAGACTGGCTTAAGGACCTGATTGTATAAGGTTAGTTTGTTCTGTATTGACAATTTTGATCGTCTACCAACCAACCAATACATTTTTCGGAGTTTGATGTCCAATTCTGTTCTTTTATTTTTCACATGCACCCTCCAGCGGAGTTTCGTATCCAGAGTCATACCCAGATATTTTGCCTCATTAGCAAAAGGGATGACTTTGCCATTAAGATATATTGGTATATGTTTGATATGGCGGTTGGTAAAATCAACATGGACTGATTTGGCTTCATTCATCTTGATTCTCCACTTAATTGTCCAGTCATGGAGTTTCTCGATGGATCTTCTAAGTTTTAAAGTTGATTCGCGATTGTCTTCACCAATAGCAAGGACTGCAGTATCATCTGCAAATGATGCCAGGGTGTTACCCTCGTGTTCGGGTAGATCGCTAGTGTATAGGACGTACAAGAGGGGGCCAAGTACGCTTCCTTGCGGGACTCCAGCATGAATCATTTTTGCTTCTGAGTATGCATCATCTTGTTTGATTCGGAAGTACCGATTTGATAGGTATGAGTGGAGCAACTCAGCGTATTTTGCTGGAAGCATTTGTCTGAGCTTATGATTAAGTCCCTCGTGCCAGACTTTATCGAACGCCTGGGTAACGTCGAGGAAGACAGCTGAGCAGACTTTTTTGTCTTCCATGGCTTGTTCAATAATATGAGTGATCCGGTGCACCTGATCTATAGTCGAATGCTTATGGCGGAACCCAAACTGGTGTTTAGGTATGAGGTTTCGTTCTTCCACAATTTTTATTAGTCGTTTGTGGAGCACTTTTTCAAAGAGTTTTGAGAGTACAGGTAATAGTGATATCGGTCTATAAGAAGTTATTTCTTCAGGAGGTTTACCTGGCTTCAGTATCATGATGACTTCAGCGAGTTTCCACAGTTGTGGAACATACCGAAGTTTGATAGAAGCATTTATGATTTGTGTGATCTTTACAAGCGTCTTCCGCGGAAGGTGTTTGAGGACTTGTCCAGTGATCAGGTCATATCCAGGGGCCTTCTTTGGATTTATCTTGGTGTTGATGGTGTTTTGTATTTCTTTGACAGTGACCAATGGGATGTCAATTTGTTGATCTCCCAAGGGAACTTCTTTGAGAGATTCCTCATTAGGACAACCAGAATTGGGCGTGAAAATATCTGCTAGATGACGAGCAAAAGCATCAGCCTTTTCTTGATTGGTTTTTATCCACTTGTTATTAGTTGTATCTTTTATAGGTGGTGCTTGGATGATAGGTCTCTTCAAGTGCTTTGTTGCCTTCCAGAGAGAGTATTCAGTGTCTCGATGACTGGTGAGCGACGTGAGAAGATCTTCTTGGGTTTCTTCTTGTATCTGTTCCATCATTTTCTTCAATTTGTAGTCAAGTTTGTACCATTCAGTTTTGAGAGTGGGGATACGTAAATGTTGCCATTTACGTCTAGCTTTTCGTTTTTCTCTGATCGTATTCACAACTTCGCACGGATAGTTGAGGCCCTTCAGCTTTCTCGTTTCTTCAGGGGTGTTTTGCCATGCCGCAGTTTGGATGGAGTGAACTAGTTGACCTAGCTCTCTATCAATTTCATCCGGTGATGTCAGTGCCACACTGAGATCAATGTGTTGATTTACGTTGATTTTGAACTGATCCCAATCTGTCTTTTTGTTCACTAGGACTGGATTATGTGGTTTAAGAATAATCGTTTCACTTAGTGTGAGAACTATTGGCGAATGGTCCGAGCTGAGGTCAGCGCAGTCCTCAACAAGTGCATAGTTCGCTGAGATATTTTTCATGATGAAGAAATCAATTAAATCAGGGCTCTTCTTAATGTCTGTTGGCCAGTATGTTGGTTTCCCACTTGACAACGGTATACAGTTATTTGATTGCACATACTTGAGAAGTTGCGTACCACGAGGTGTACTAAGTCGCGAACCCCAATACGTGTGTTTAGCGTTGAAGTCCCCGCCGATTATAAAGCGATTTCCTAGTAGGGAAAACGCTTCAGCAAATTCTTCTTCTTTTATGATATGCTTTGGTGGAATGTAGATACTGGCAATATCGGCTTCAAAGGATTTTGTACTGATGGTGATTGCACATATTTGAAGCTTTTCTTCCTCTATTTTGACACATTCATGATGCTTTATATTTTCTTTGATCAGTACCATGCTGCCTCCTCTTGCATTATTGCTGGGATGGAGAGCATTATAGGACTTGAATCCTTTGATTTTAAAATATGACTCCTTGGTAAAGTGAGTCTCAGAAATTAGGCAGATGTCTATTTTGTTTATATTAAGGATCGTCTCCAATTCCAATTTTCGGGACAAGAGTCCATTGGCATTCCAGCACATAATTCGTGAGTTGCGCATCATGGTGATTTCTTTCGTGTTTGATTGCAACCTTTTTCAAGGGCAGTTAATCTTTGATTGACGTTGGACAGAGTGTTTTCTATTCTGCTTTGATTTGCAAGTATGTTTTGCAATAACGACTGTATACTATTATCAGACTGCATGGGTGTAGGCTGGGTGACTCTGTCACCTACCGCTTGAGCGTATGAAGGCTGATGACCGAAATGTTGGTTTTTCTCATGGATTGGAGTTTTTGGTATGAAAACTTTTTTACCCTTGTTAATTGGTATGGTTTGTTTATCGTCATTTTGAGAGGCCTTTGGGCCTTGAGATCTTTTTTTCTGAATCTCGACAGCTTCAATGGCGGCTGGACATTTGCGGTAATTAGCTGTATGAGAATCACCGCAATTTGCACATTTGGCTGGGGTGGTGCGAGGTTTGGTGCACTTTTCTGTGGGATGAAAGCCTGCGCATTTAACGCACCTTTCCATTTTCGTGCAGTAGTTTTTGGTGTGTGCCCATGATTGGCACCTCTTACATTGAGACACAATTTTATTAGGTTTGAGGTTTTCAAATTTTACCTTCGACGAGTAAAACTTAGTAATTCCATGTATAGTGTCAGGGTTGGTTCCTGGGGCAAAATCAACTATATACATATCAATAGGTGCTTTTGTTCCCCATTTCAATTTTTGGGTTACATTTAGGACTTTGAGGTTTGGATATTCGTGAGAAAATGCATCTTTGAGCTCTTCTGAAGCAAGCCCCCTTGGAAGTCCTTTTAGCATGACTGTGTAAGGCCGTTCCTGCTTGTTTTGGTATGTCGTAAATGGACATTGTGAGTTGAGTCAGAGTTGGAAAGGGCCGAGCCTCCGTACCTCCGACGAGCCACCGTCACTACCTACCTACTTCACAATGAAATTTATTTCGAAGAAACGGGGAGTTTCATTATTGAACAACTATCGCATTTTGGTCTGCTAAAATTTGAACGGAGATTAGGCCTCTTTTGCGATTCACACTTGTGTTTCTGATTTTCCAACCCAAGTTTTTTCCAAGTCCAACCCTTAAATTCTCGTAGGGAGCGAATGGTTTGTCCTACAGGGCTCCGCCTGGTCTCTAAAAATGCAATACTATCTCAAATTGATGGAAAAACAATACCATTATATCCAAATTTTTTGAGCTAGGACGTTTTCAAAGTTTCAAAGGGTCACTTAGTCACTTTGTGACCTAAATCAAACAAAATCTTTGGAGCACAACTAGACCTCAAATGAAGCCTACATACCAAATTTAAATAATAACTCAAAAAATTGTTATGTAAAGCTATTGTTTTTCCACCAATTTAAGATAGTATAGAATTTTTAGATTTTTTTGAGACCACGTGGAGCCCTGTAGGACAAACCGTTCGCACCCTACGAGCATTTAAGATTTGGACATACGATAAATAAGAATCACGAATGTGAATCGCAAAAGAGGCCTAATACCCGTTCAAATGTTAGCTGACCGAAATAAGATCGATGTTTTTCTTCAAGATGGTTGGAGTTAGCAATGGCAAAGCCGTGTTCTTTGCAGACGAGTGATCTATATAGTAAAATAATAAACCTTTGTGTTACAATTTGCAGCGTTTTTGAATTCGAAAAAATAAACGTAAACTAACAAATTTGAGGGGGGGTTAACAATTTTTTCTTGGTCGATTCCAAAGGTTCATTATTGAAAATAATAAACAAAAAACGTCTGCCAAGTGGGTGTGGCACATAGCTTCCTCGTATCCATAACCCGATTATATAGATGATCCGATGCGTAGTAGTTAATCTCAAAACACCAATCTCTAAGTACCTTTCACTACCCTCATAGGGTCACTACCCTCATCACAACCCTTTCACTACCCTCATATACACGCTAATCTGGACAATCCTAGAAAATTTTATCAAATTCGGATGAAAAATGTAAATGTTATGGCTGTTACAAGGATTTTACGTATGCGCATGCGCAGTGGCTTCTGTAAATTTTAAGGCCTTGATATTCATTGAGGACCATCTACAATCTAATCCGTATAATCCCTGAAAATTTCATCGAAATCGGGTAGAAAATTTGGAATGGAGATTCACGGTTGCGCATGCTCAGTGGCTACTATCTCTCCGCAGGTGGTGATTTTCATAGGGAACCATCTAAACACTGATCTGTAACATCCCTGAAAATTTCATTGAAATCGGATGGAAAATGTAGAAGTTATGGCCGTTTTTTTTTTTTTTTTTTCTAAAGAACTCCCCTCAAAGACAAAATGTCTTTTTTGACGGAGGGGGCACGCCATAAAAAATAAAATAAATAAATAAATAAAATAATGGGGAGGACGCCCAGGACTCACCCGACGCCGGCCCTAGGGATGAGGGAAGATGAGGAAGGTGGGGGTGGGAGAGATGGATGAAGGGAAGTGCCTCTGTAAAACGACCACCAGTTCAAATACGAGCCGAGCAGGACACGGGTGGTGATACCACGGAGTACGCCGACTGAGATGCCCAACTCGCGCAACTCCGTGGCACTTTTCCCGCACCACACACCGCGCCATGACAAGGTTGCAGCCATCACCCTGATGTTGTTGGGTGCCACTCCTTTTAGCTCCGACACCGCTTGCCGTAAATCATCTCTATCATACTTTCTTATCTTAGCCCGCCAAGTCTGCTCCATGTCCAAGCTGCCATTGACAACAAATTTACGTTTGCGCATGCGCAGTAGCTACTATCAGTCCGGGGATGATGATTTTCATAGGGGAACATCTAAATACTAGTCTGTAAGATCCCTGAAAATTTCATCGAAATCGGATGGAAACTGTAGATGTTATGGCCGTTACAAGGAATACACGTTTGCGCATGCGCAGTCGCTTCTATCAGTCCGGGGATAATGATTTTAATAGGGGACCGTCTACACACCAACCCGCACAATCCCTGAAAATTTCATCCAAATCGGACAATAACTTCGTATAGTTATGCGCGTTACAAGGAATTCATGACAGACAGACAGACAGACACATAGACTCGGAACCAAAATTGTTCAGAAAGGTCTAAAACGCAAAACGCGAGTGAAAATTTTGATTTTGGAGAACTTTTTTTTTCATCCTTGTAAAGTGAAAACAAAGCTTCCGCTACCTTGGTAGACTCGGAAGCAAAAATTAGTCAGTCAAAATTTTTGAAAATTTTT
>CM019180.2:68362363-68388307 GCA_009739505.2 Apolygus lucorum | reverse complement strand
GAATATGAGTAAGTATCATTGAGGTAATACATGCCTTCCAAAACTATTGGGTAGTACGTCACTGCTGTGGTATGAAGAAGGATTTCAGAAAGTGAAAATAAGTGCGAATCTCCCTAGGACTAGTTGGCATTCTTACATACCATCTTTTAATGGGGTGTGCGATTGGGTCGGAAAAACCGTTTATTGTTATTTATGTTCTAAACTAGACCTCATTCTGAGAATTTTGACACCAACCGCGACCTTCTAGCGTGAGAAGACCTTTTTCTATGATTTTTCAAAGTTTCGAATGTTTATGACGTCACAGTTGGCTGGGGGGGGGGGGGGTCCCTCCCAGGCAGGAGGGGCGCGTGACGTCATAAACATTCGAAACTTTGAAAAATCATAGAAAAAGATCTACTCATCCAAGAAGAGAACGGCTGGTGTCAAAATTCCCCAACATGAGGTCTACTTTCGATTATAAATTAAAAAAAAAAAAAAAAAATAGTCGCACCTCCCCCCCCCCATTAGACATAATCTTCAACTACGAGTATCTACTACATGAAGTATATTAGTGTACTGGATTGTATTGACAACGCATGTACGGTTATCAAGTTATGATGTGCGTTTGTGATAAGAATAGTAAACCTTTTGAATGAATAAGGCTTTATTCAGCTATAAATGGTTGTATTATAAAATGAATGTAGAAGACGGAGGAAAATGGAATTTGGATGTGACACGTTAGAAACGAAACATACGATTAATTAGGAAGTTGAAATAATAATAAAGTTAGTGAATCATGTCAGGTATGTATATGTGGAAAGAAAAGAGTACCTATGTAGAAGATTCTCAAGTATGTTTGTGTCTACCGTTGGGTAAGGCGGCGTCAATTCTACCTCAAGTCAATCGACCAACTCGGCGTCTACCAACCGATCTGAATAAGTTGTCGTTTTTCATTTTCTCCTTTAAGTGGGTTGCCATCATCAGTTTTTAGGTCAGTCCGTTTATTGTTCAGACTAATTGTTTGTCCGTAATAAAAGCGCTATCTTCAGGCACTCAACGGAGAAAATAGCTTAGGATCTCAGCTTTCCAACAGTACAGCCAGTTTTTATTTTTTAGAGGGAACGTTATTAAAAAAATAAATTTGTAAGCGAAAAAACATGTGCCATATGTTGCTGCAGAGTCTACCAGGGTAGTGGAAACATTGTTTTCACTTTTCAAGTATTAAAAGAAGGAAAAAAAGTCTGCCAAGTGGGTGTGGCACATAGCTACCTCGTCACCATAAGCACTGTATACGTCATTGAAAATATTTATTCAATAAATTTTCTCAATCATAAATTCAATTATCAGTTCGGAGTTGTAGATTAGGGTAGAATGTGGAATATAGTTTGGTTATTGTTAAGCAGAAGCTTTACAAGCGCAGTGGCTACTATCGATTTTCATAGCGGACCATCTAAATACTAATCTGTAACATCCCTGAAATATTTCATTGAAATCGGATGGAAAATGTAGAAGTTATGGCCGTTACAAGGAATTCACGTTTGCGCAAGCGCAGTCGCTTCTATCAGTCTGGGGATGATGATTTTCATAGGGGACCATCTACACACCAACCCGCACAATCTGAAAGATTCATAGAAATCGGACAATAACTTCGTATAGTTATGCCCGTTACAAGGATTTCATGACAGACACACACAGACAGACAGACACGGAACCAAAATTGTTCAGAAAGGTCTAAAACGCAAAACGCGAGTGAAAATTTTGATTTTGGAGCACTTTTTTTTCATCCTTCAAAAGTGAAAACAAAGCTTCCGCTACCTCGATAGACTCGGAAGCAACAAACAGCAAATCCGCTTTAAAATTTTTTTAGTCATACAGGAGTTTCTTTTCGGAAAAAATCATAGTATGATCAAATGCATAGTAGTTAATCTCAAAAATTCGATCACACAATGATCACTTGACGATGAAGTTTATGGGGAACCATCCAGAGTTTCAACTCGCACAATCCCTGGAAATTTAATCGAATTCGGATGGAAAATTTAGCAGTTTGTGTGTTATGAGGCCCCAAACACACGGTGAGCCCTACGGGTTGAGCTTTTTTCACACGATGAGCCTTTTTCCTCATACACATGAACTTTTTTCTCCCAGTCATAAGATGATCCATTTTGATGAAATCACCGGTGGAGACTGGAAACATTTACTGAATTTTCGACGGTTTTGGTCGACGTACTGGAAAATTGTCAGAAAAACTTTTTTATCTTCCCAAAATAGCATATTTAGGTTGCTTGGATACTGAATTCGATGAAATGTATTGCTAGTACCTGAATCAATTTAGAAAGACTACGAGAAACTCTAGTTAAATTCCAGTTTTTCATTACTTAACTATTTATTTCTTGCCAAGTTTGTATTTTTAAAATTTTAATTTTCTCCAATACTCACCGCTGGAATTAAAAAAACTAGTATTCCCATCACCATCCCATCTCATCATTCTCTTTATCGAAAGAATATCGATTTCAGCCATTATTTTTGAATCTTTCAACCATTTCGTAAATTCGGCGAGAGGGTCATCGCATCTATTAAATCGCATATTAAAATTTTAGTTTAGAGCAATTAGTCCCCTCATAGAAGGTTCATACAAAATAAATAAAAATTTCAGGTAATGAAACATAAGGTACTTACATTAAAAAAACATTTGGAACAAAATTAAGCAAGTAAAACGTTTTTCCTATCATTTATAGTAATAGTTAGGTATCACAAAATATGTGATACGAAGCGAAAATACGCACCTTTGTGAGCTGTTTTCACTCATCGTGTGAATGCCCCTATTCCTCTCTGTTACTCGTAGTTAGACGAAATTTCACGGCTCTATGTACATGAGCCGTGCAGCCCCACGCTCATGAGATCTGAAGGGTCACTTTCATCTTTTCGAGGGCGATGATTTTCATAAGGGAACATCAAGACGACTCACTTCGTATACTTTTGTCTCTTATAAGGATTTACGGATACAAAGAACGAGTGACAGACAGACAGGGAGGGAAAAAAATAGTGCAGGAAGGTCTAACACGTAAAATGCGAGTGGAAATTTTGATTATATATTATTTCAATTCTTGTAAAGTGAAAACAATGCTTTTATACCTGGGTGGACTCGGTAGCAACACATGCCTGAAAGCACAAGTTTTTTTCCCCCTAAAAATAAACACTGACTATAAGTGTTAGAAAGCTGAGATTTCGTGCAATTTTTCCAGTTGAGTGCTCAACCATAGCACTATTTATTACGTGCAAGATTGCGTTTTCCACTAAATAGTTAGAAAATATATACATATTCGAGTTCATCCTGTAAATTAAGGGAGTTAGTTACCTTTGGCCGTTTTAGTGATACGAGGTCGAAAATACGAAAAAATCTTAGAAGTGAAAAAAGTCGAATTTCAAGCGGAGTAATAAATATAAGTCATAGGACATTATTTGTTGAAAATAAGTAATATAATCGGCCCCTGGATTTCTCCCCAGCAATGACGTAGACACCTTGTGTGGCGTCACTAGGGCCATACTAGATAAGGGCTTTCGTGTAGAGGGTGACAAGTCAGCCACAGTATCACGTACGGGACATTGCTTGCAAGTCCGCAGCGCTTACTATACAGCCTTTGTGTTCCTCTCAAATATTTTGCGTAGACGGTTTGTCCACAGGCTTTTCCTCAAACTTTCTTTGAGTTTCGATACGCATGAATGGGAGCCATATTAACATCAGAGACAAACTTTTCATAATGAAAAGAAGGGTATTGTCTATCTAATAAAAAATTCATCGAGTGTAAGTAGTACATATACTTATACGCTTTAAGTTTACTTCACCGTGGTTTGAGGCGACGATTGTGTAGATATTTGTCTGGAATAATCAATTTGATTGCGACGGAATTATATGTAATAATTTTGAGGTCAGCATCCAACTAATTACAAAGTTTGAGCAGATTCAGATATTTTTAGACTGCAATTTATTTATTTATTTAATTTGTCAGAGGGGATTCATTTATAAGGGCCAGCCTGCAGAATCAATAAACAGTGTCCCAAAATCGAATGTGGTAGTTTAGTAGGTTCGCCCACATATGAGCTTACCTACTGATAAACTTGGAACCAATACCGCTCAAAGAGATCTGAAAATACGGAGTGCGAAAAGAAACCTTCATTTTCAAAAGGGAAAATTTTTCACCTCACCAAAGTGAGGAACGAATCCATCGCTTATTTTATATTCGGATGTAGAATGATTTTTATCAACGATAAGGTTTATTTCAGAGGTAACTTGTATGAAAGTAGTACCCTAGAGAGTTCTTTTAAGGATTTCAAAGGACAAGGGTCTGAACTTACTGCCGTCCTATCCAAAGAAACCTCTCTCCTCTCTTGGTGACCTCTCTTGACCTGGAAACATGACAAACGCTGGTAGTATTTTGAGGGTTTATACTGAGTTGAAGGGAGATCTCTGTCTCTGAAATCTTTCAGAACAGTGAGGTATCTCCATTTTCAATAGCTCATGCTCGTTGAGATTAATGAGCTTACTTATTTTGATACTACTCACAATCTTTTCGTACTTATTAAAAATAAATTCGTGTGTTACTTTCAAGCGAGTTAAAATTGAGTCGTAACTTCCTTGGTTACTTCCAATCTGCACGTGTATTTCCCATCGATTTGGAATTCATATATCATTCACTTACTTGATTATGGTGTTCATGAGTTTACTTAACATGAATGGAATACGATGTGTTAGCCCGAGGGTAACTGATTTCTCATCCCCGCATAATAAACAGGAAACGACGGGTGAGTCGTTCATTCGAGGACGTATTTCACGGAGAAGTAATGGACTCCAGTATTCGTTTTGGAATGTTCCAAATGGACTTCCTTGGAAAACCTTTCGTCTCAATTATAGGAATAACGGTTCACTTAGATTTCATAAATGGGCAGGGTGAAAGGGGCTAGCAAAGTAGTTCGGCGAGAACCTTATTTCTCTCACAGCTGATTGCTGATCTGTCTTCTCTGAGTTAGTTCCAATCACTTGTAGTGGTCTTCGAGAGGTCGTGGTGTAGGGTGAACACGAGAGAAGTTGTAGATAAGTTGAGAGTTATTGCTCACCCGCCTGAAACCCCCTCAAGGCACTTCACCTAGTAAAACCTGAGCTAGGTACCTACGTACCAAATTTAACAACAATCGTGGATAGACGGGAAATTTGGGGTTCCGTGCAACTATTTGACTGTAATCAAATCAAATCAAATCAAATGTTACTTCCGAGTCTACCATGGTAGCGGAAGCTTTGTTTTCACTTTTCAAAGTTGAAGAAAAAAGTTCTCCAAAATCAAAATTTCCACTCGCGTTTTACGTTTTAGACCTTCCTGAACAATTTTGGTTCCGTGTCTGTCTGTGTGTCTGTCATGAATTCCTTGCAACGGCCATAACTTCTACTTCTTCTTTCTTCTTCTTCTTCTTCTTCTTCTTCTTCTTCTTCTTTTCTCACCCGATTTCGATTAAAAATTTTTAGGGATGTTACAGATTAGTATTTAGATTGTCCTCTATGAAAATAATCACCCCGGACTGATAGTAGCCACTGCGCATGCGCAAACGTTAAATCCTTGTCACAGCTATAACTTCTACACTTCTCACCCGATTTCGATGACATTTTCAGGGATTGTACGAAATCGCATATAGATGTTCAACGGACTGATAGTCAATAGCGCGCAGGCGCAAACTTTCATTTCCTTGTAACAGCCATAACTTCTACATTTCCAATCTGATTTCGATGAAATTTTCAGGAATTATGCGAGTTGAGGTGGAGATGGTCCCCTATGAAAACCATGGCCACCAAATTGAAAGTATTTTGTGCGCTTGCGGAAACGTGAAATCCTGGTTACAGCCATGACTTCTACATTTTCCAACTATGCTCAAAAACTGTGCGGATGACGTGTAGATGACCATTTTGAGGGCAGTACAAGAGATTGATGTTTTGAGATTATCTACTATGCATCGGATCATCTATACAATCGGGTTATGGATACGAGGAAGCTATGTGCCAAACCCACTGGTTTTTATTGCCGTGGCCAGAATGGCAAAACAATAGTCAAACAACAAACAAAACAAAACAAGAAATAAATCCAGCTATAAAAAGGAGTAGGTACATGTCGTATATGGCTACTCAGATCTCTAGGTTACTAAAAACTAGATGAGAAAAAATCGCTTATTTCATAAAGTTCTGCAGAATAGTTCATAAGCCGTGTTTGCGAAGAAACGACAGCACTTCCTCGCGAATGTTCGAAACGGTGAGCTATTTATAGTTGCAATTGCACGCCCCTTGCGAAACCGTGCGAACTACACCACGATTGCAAGACTGTTTATCACCCTACCTGCGAAAACCCTCGTTTCCGAGGTTGTCGTTTGTTGTGATCGTCTTCATTGTTACATATCGACTTTTATGGAATGTCTTCCTCATATTATGATGGTCGCTGAGTGAGGAGCACTTTGTAAGTAAAGTAAACAACCATTTTCAGGTTGGATTTTCGTCCGATGCCATTCCTGGCGTTACGGACGTCACCAGCTGTCTTCCTAAGGGAAGATCAGAATTTTTTCTGATGATTTTGCTCATTGCTTCCAATTGGCCTCACCACCCTGGGTGCGGACGAGGGGGAACTGCGACTGGCTTACCCGAAAATATGCTCCCGTGGCGAGCCCCGAACTCACGACCCCGCAACCGGTCAGAGTCTCGTCTCCAGAGACACATGCCGCAACTCGCTAGGCCAAAGTTGAACCCCCCACTTTGTACTCGCACTTCATGGATAGGGGCTCTCACTCTAGGTGTTGGGTATTTTGCGTTGTATTCCATGGTCGTTGGTTTGGAAGGTATAATTAATTGAGTACCGTTTTCCTATGCAACGGGTCGACCGAGTTAAATTGTCAGAAGCTTTTTGTAAACGTTATGTTATCATCAAATTCAGGAAGGTCCTACCAATTATTGCACAACTAATTCATTTGTTGGCTTAATAAAGTTCATGTTTCTAGAGATAGTGGAAATCAGAGAGAGAGAGAGAGAGAGAGAGAGAGAGATTGATTGATTGAATTTATTTATTGATCTGTACAATTTTGGGCTGTGTAGCCCACTCTTACAATTATACAGAAATAATATGTAAACATAAATATTCTTTTGTCAGGAGAAAACGAACTTATACTTAGGTAAATTAATTAAATTGTAACCTCAGAAGCTTTTTGTAAACGTTATGTTATCATCAAATTCAGGAAGGTCCTACCAATTATTGCACAACTAATTCATTTGTTGGCTTAATAAAGTTCATGTTTCTAGAGATAGTGGAAATCAGAGAGAGAGAGAGAGAGAGAGAGAGAGAGAGAGAGAGAGAGAGAGAGAGAGAGAGAGAGAGAGAGAGAGAGAGAGAGAGAGAGAGAGAAAGAGAGAGAGAGAGAGAGATTGATTGAACGAATTTATTTACATAAACAGGGAGGGATTAGGGCCAAGTGGCCCTCTCTTCCATCCCCCCTCGCAAACTTAAGTTATTACAGTCTCGATTTCGTTGTAGGTACATCATAAAATAATATAATAAATCAATTCTTAAATTAACATAATTTTCTTATATATTTACCATCTTGAAAACTTATTGTATTCAGCATCATTTCATTATTCAATTATCATCTCACTTTTCTACTTTTAATAATACAGTTTTGAATCCTTTTTAAAAGTCTACTGTTTGTATGTTTCGAACATTATTTTGTACCCATCCCGAAACGCTGAGACTGTTTTATTCAAGTCGAACTTATGAGCTTGTAGGTTACAGAGAGCAATTGCTTTTAACATGAAAGATTCTCTGTATGAAATGGTTTTGTGATTAGGGACCTGTAATAGTAGTCGCTCTGCGGGTTGGAACTGAATGCACGGATGAAAGAAAATGGAAATTATTGAATAGGTAGAGTGGCTTTTTAAATTTTAGTATTTCGAATAGCATTACTACAATTCCCAGGGTTCTTCGTTCCTCCATTTTAAGCCACCCCACCTCAAGATAAGATGGAGTGACACGGTCATCCAGTCTCAACCGACAAACAAAGCGCACCACACAGTTGAGCGGTTTTTGGAGCTTACCTGTCTTCTCCCTATTCAGGTCGCAGAAGGCTAATGAAGAGTACTCAAAAAAAGGCACGAGGAGTCTCTGAGTCAGTTGCTTTCTCACGTGCCTAGGAAAATCAGCCGATTCCAGTCTAGTGAGTCAGTAACGAGGACTCCAAGGTTGAACTCACTTACAATTTCAAGTGTATTATAACTAATACTGATCGGAACTAGTTCAATTTTGTCAATTCTGGCATTAATCTTTGAATTTATCAAAATCATACTTTTACTTTTGAGCGTATTGATGGACATACCGTGATCGCAACACCATGTGGACAAGCGAGCTCAGTTGGAGTAGACTTTCAAAACATAGGTAGTAATTTATGTTTCCCAGCTCAGATGACACAAATAGCTGCAGATCACCAGCGTAGGACATAAAATTACAATTCTGTAGGACAAAAGATATTGAGTTGGAAAAAATGACGAAAAGTAACCCTGATAGGACTGATCCTTGTGGAATGCCTGTGGTGACTTTTCGCCAGGACGAAAGGGAGGGGATCTGATGCTCTAGTGCACTGCGCTCTCTCTACGTATTACCGTAGAGAGAGAGATTAATAACGCTTTATTTACAAAATCTGGCAAGATTTGGTCGAAGTCGACGATTCTTACACCTAACCAGACTTACACCTAAATAATACAATAATTAGATTAAATTAAATTAGTCTACATGTGAAAAAATTATACGAATGATAGTGATGTTGCGAAAGGCTATACGAAAATGATCGATTGCTGAGCATGAACATCAGTAAATGTAGTAAAAGTGCAGTGCTAAACACATAAATATCTTAATATTTTGAAAGGAAATCATTTTCCAATTTGCTTTTGAACGAAATGGAATTCTTTATTTCTTTGAGCTCGGAGTTAGGACTATTATAAAGCAATATACTTGTATTAATGAAAGAATTGTGAAAAACCAACATTTCACTGATTATTTTGTAGAAAATGTTTTCTAAAATAAAACACAGATAGAGAGAGAGAGAGAGAGAGAGAGAGAGAGAGAGAGATAGAGATAGAGATAGAGAGAGAGAGAGAGAGAGAGAGAGAGAGTGAGAGAGAGAGAGAGAGAGAGAGAGAGAGAGGGGTAGAACCTTTCTGCGCTGATATTTTTTTTAAAGTATAACTTTTACAGTTTCTATCCGTTCACTCTCTATCAGCGGTCGGCTGTAAACCCCATTCAAGTTCAGTTTGCTGTCGAGCTTCAAGTACTATCTTCCAGGTTGCTTGAGACCACATATCATCATTCATCATGCTTTCATCATAAGACATGCTTTGGTTTTGTCGATCACCCTCAGTCTTGACGGTCTTTCGTACACTGTTGTGACTGGGTTTCAACTCCCATGAATTAGAATTTCCCTAATGTATTTTTCTGAATTTTCAGTTTTTCCATTTGAATTTTTTCTGCTATGTCGCGTATAAGAGTCAGTTTTAAGGTCTGGTTGATTGATTTTGAGGTTTTTCTTTACTGCAATGCCAAACACTTTTTTCCTCACTTAAATTCCATTAACCAAATCTAAATTACTTAATCTAGTAGAAGATTAGCAATGAATAAGAGAAAATGAATTAATCCAAGAAACAGTGGACCTGAAATAGTTTCTGAAAGAAGAATACTTTGATGAGAACCTATCTACTGTGCCTAGACATCAAGCTTCTAGAGAGATCATTTTTGTGCCTAATACATTCTACAAATTTCTGGGTCCCTGTTTTTTTCACAAAATACATTGGTGATCAAAAGACCTAGCACATAGATGTTTTCGTGTGATTAGAGAACTCTACTACATCACGTGGTCAAGTTTTCCTGAAGCCAGAATGCTAGAATGGACGAGGCCAGATCCCTTCAGGTGAGGCGACTGACTCATTACACTGAGGTATTACTGGTGGTACGTTACCACCTGAGTGAGCAGTCCCGGCTAATAAAGTACTGAAGTAATTGGAATAAACATTCAGAATAAAATTCTGAAGTTTATTTTAAATTTCGCGTGACTTTGAATTGCTCTCAGTCTCAGAGTTATACAGCGTCAATATGTCACGTAATTCACCTTTACACTTAACTGTTGATGGTCGTGGTGGTTGATTGTTCCTAAAAATTGACTTATAAAAAGGGGGAAGAACTCTTATTTTGCAAGAGTTATTTTGGGAATAGATGACTCGATGTGACAATACGGAGTAAATGTCAAATTATGTTCCCTTGTAGAAGCAAGATCTCACCAGTGTAAAATGACGTTTGGTTGGAGCCGGCTGAAGAAGTTTTGTATGTTTGATAAGTGGAATGACGCTCGAAATGATCCCTTCGGCCATAAAAAACTAAACTGCTGAACACCAACAACACAGTCACACCAACATTGTTGCGCTCTTTACACTATAAATCCTCGGAAGCGGAGAAAGATTGTCTGTGCTGTCACCCCAATAAGGAAAACAGAGATCGGAGGCCAGTAAGGACTACCAAACCAACTTTTCAGAGGAGTTCCGTTATTCTCGAGCTTTTTAGAGAAGCTTTTTCTCCCTTCTAGCTCCTCGGGTCCAACTTTAAAACCTCCAACTTCTAATATCCTCAATTTTGGGCGAAACAACGAGATTTGCGTCCTTCATGAAACTCCACAGACAATAGAAAACAACGATAAATCTCTCTCTCTCTCTCTCTTCTAATTTCCTCTGTAATAAGAATTTTTATATTTATCAAGATTATATTATCATATTTATTATGAAGTTTAGTTTCTCCGAGAACACAGAATACCCTAGTGGAATTATAAAGTCAATTGAAGGAAAAACCGGCATAGTTCAAGGGTGTCAATACACGCATAAGTAGTCAAGTAATAAAGTAAAGTAAACAACCATTTCAGGTTGGATTTTCGTCCAACTGCCATTCCTGGCGTCGCGGACGTCATCAGCTGTCTTCCTAAGGGAAGATCAGAATTTGTTCTGATGCTTTTGGCTTCCCATTGGCCTCACCGCCCTGGGTTGGGACGAGGGGGAACTGCGACCGGCTTACCCGGAAAACATGCCGCAGAGACGGGCTTCGAACTCACGACCCCTGCAACCGGTTCGAGTCCCGTCTACAGAGACACATGCCCTAGCTCGCTCGGCGAGAAATGACACAAACAAATGATTACAAGTAATTGATACAAGTTAACTCTCAACTATGAATATAGTCAAGTAATATATTATTGCATAGGTACATTCCTATTAGCCACGATTTTTCGTTTAATCGATATTAATTGAATTAGTGGATCTGCTATTCAAGTACCAAATACTAGCATGTCAGCTTGCTTATCGAAGTGGGTTTATAGATCACCGTACGTCCTAGGAAAGTCCCTTCAACGATATTTTGACTACAGGACATCAAGAAGAGATATTTACCAAGCAGAGAAAGCTTAATAAACGTGTATCATGAAAGAGTTGAATGGGCGTGTGAAGAGCTAAGGCATAATTATTTTCAGTGGTTGGTTTAGATTCGATCGAGAACGTAGAAGTCCCCATAGATGTGTCAATTTTGTTCAAAATTCTTGATCCATCTTGTCGGTGTCTTGATCAACCAACGACATGAATAAGGAATAGGTACATGTCTACATTTATTTATATCAGCTCTAAATGATCTATTTCAATTTTCGAAAGTCTTGCAGGAGTGACACATCCGGAGCTTGTTGAGTACCAGACGAGGCTGTAGTCGAGAGGGTCGTATTTCCTTGTAAGTATTTGCACCCTTGGCGAAAGGTGCGAAGCGAAAAATGTTTCCTCCTCTGTGCCAACAACACGTCAGCCTTGAAGACCAGCAGATGCCTTTGATTTACAAAGCTCATCTGTTTCCTGTCTATACCAAGACAATAGTTGAGTTAACTACTAATAGATCTAGTCCTCCAACATCTATCATGGATTGAGAAATGAGTGGAGGGGTATAAATCGAATATCTAAGAAGACGTCAAGTTATCCTGAGGACTATAATTAGATCTAAGGCATACCTGTACGGTACAGATGGAATAAGCAGGACTGTATATCCGGCTGGCTTCACTAGAAGACTGCAGCGAAGGAAAATTAGCAACGTACCTATACAGGGTGTGTACAAAATAGGTCTCATTCCTTCAAGGGGTCGATTCTACAACTAATTTGCAACAAAAATGTCTCTTAGCAATTTTTTTTAGAGGCTTCTTTTCCAAGTTGATTTAGTTTTAAAGTTTTTTTTTCGTGATTTTGACCGTATGTCGTTAAATTGGTAGTAACTCCTTCAATTTGCAGTGATAATCACAATTTGAGGATATCGTTGGAAAGAGCATTAAATTCCCTATCTTCCTAATACCAAATACATTTTTTTCATTTAAATCTTACGGGGAATAAAGCAAGTTGAAAAGTGAACTTAGTAACTTTTCGTATTCAACGCTCGTAATGTCCAAATAGTTCGAGATAATGTACTATTGCCGGAAAGCATAAAAACCACGCCCGAATACCAACGGTCTAATAAAAAAAAATTACAATCGAATTTAAGGGAGAAATTTCTGTTTGAACGCGGAAGAACGTGCATTTTTGTTTTATTATTTTCAATAATGAACCTTTGGAATCGACCAAGAAAAAAAATTTTAACACCCCCTCAAAATTTGATGGTTTATGTTTCAAGGTACGTAGAATCCAAAAATCGAATAAAAATTTGGCCGTCCGTCCGCCGGCACTTTTGCCACTTAGCATTGACCGATTTTGATGAAATTTGGTATGTAGGCTCCATTTGGGGTCTAGTTGTGCCCCGAAGATTTTGGTTGATGTAGGTCACTTCTAAGGGTTCCAAAATAAATTTTGAAATTTTGAAAACGCCCTAACTCAAAAAATGTTGATATAAAGGTATTGTTTTTCCTTCAATTTAAGATTCTATAGAATTTTTGAGACAACCCGGAGCTCTGTAGGACAAACCGTTCGCTCACTACGAGAATTTGAAGTTTGTACGTACGATAAATCAGAAACACGAGTGTGAATCGCAAAAGAGGCCTAATCTCCGTTCAAATTAAAGCTGACCGAAATGCGATCGATGTTTTTCTTCATGGTGTATGGTTGGTGGCTTTGCAGACGAGTGATCTGTATAGAAAAATAAAAAATAGTAAACCATTGTGTAATAATTTGCAGCGTTTTTTCAACGAAATCGACGGATTGACGGGTACTTCGGAGGAGCCGCGGCGGTGAAGACCCCGGAGTCCTCCCGTCAAACCGTCAATTTCGTTGAGAAAAATACACGGTTTTCTGCGTTCAAACAGAAATTTCTCCCTCAAATTTGACGGTAAAATATTTTTTGATTACTCCGTTGGAAAGCTGAGATTCTGGCGCAGTTTCAAGGCTTATCGGCAATAGTTCATTATCTCGAGTTATTCGGAAATTACGGGCGTTGAATGTTGCTTCATTCCCCGTAAAATTCAACTGAAAAAATGTATTCGGTATTAGGGAGATAGGGAATTTAATGCTCTTTCTAACGGTATCCTCAAATTGTAACTATCACAACATATACAATGAGTTATTACCAATTTGATGACATAAGATCAATATCACGAAAAAATACTTTAAAATTAATATAACTGGGAAAAGAAGCTTCCAAAAAAATCGCCATGAGACTTTTTTTGTTTCAAATTAGTTGTAGAGTTTTAGACCCCTTGTAGGAATGAGACCTGTTTTGTAGACACCTTGTATAAGGCTAGGTGGATAATTTCCCCATTCACTTGTATATTAAATAATGTTTGTTGCTGATTTGATTTTGGTCATGATCGGTTTAGCCGTTTGGCTCTAATCGGTTTCAACTATAAACAAACAAGTAATTTCCCGAGCAACAGTAAAATGGTTTGTTTGTGTTTTGGTATTGCCCTGTTATGATAGTTTAATAATAATTTGATATTATAATAATAATAGACTAATCTATTTTCTTCAGGCGAACATCTGTTAGCAACTGGTTCCTGAGCATCAAGAAATTTCCATGGGTTGCGAATTTGGACCGCAACTTGACTTCTTTGTCAAGTATTAGTTTGTTATCTGGCTCAGTATAGGCCCTTTATTGGACCATATCTGCGTTAGGACTTCGCTAAAACTATGAGTTTCTCTGAATCATCATTGCTCCCATGAACAAAGATTTCTACTCAACGCCATCTGCATGGTCCGAAGTATCTTGCTAAAGAAAAAGACCAGCCATGGGACACCCAGTCAGCCAGGAAGAAATAGCCTAATAGTACATGAGTCGAGATATCCGAAAATTACCGTCGTACTCCAGCTAATGGTTCGCCGAAGCAAGTCCTTTGTTTTGTATGTAAATAGATGACTTTCAATCATGTAAGTACGAAACGTACAAATTTGTAAACAGGTAGGTCGTTTAACAGCAGCATGTTGTTACAAAACAATGACGGAAGGATCATCGTGGCACAATCAACACGAAGACAAGATGAATATTCTCCGGCATTACCAAAATCGGGTTTGGACTCCCAAATTGAGGGTTTTGGCGGTTTACCTCAAGATGAAACAGAAATTTTCATGAATGGACATGAAAACTGATATTTGGAACTACGTGAAGAGTTGAATTCATTACCATCCGATTGAATTCAAGTTCACACAAATTAAAAGGTATATTGATTACCACGTCTGAATTTTATGGGTTTAATATTAGTAAGCCCTGGTACCGGAAGATTGGAAACTGCGTATGTTTGTACTATAATCCACTCATTCACCCCCATTTTCAAAATCTCTGTGGCGTAGTAAATAACTAAACATTTTTTTCGAAGGTTAAATTCGAAATTCCGATGACTTAGTGCACAACTAGGTAGATATTCTCGTCGATCAAAAATCAAGATACGCAAATTGGTTGGAAAATATGGCCTGGACAGAGTACACACGAATTTGTTTCACATGCACATGCACCTATAGATCTTTTACGGATTTGGATTCGGAACGGTCTGGAACAGATTTGTGCATGGTTATTTTTTCCCCTCTGTTGAATGCTCTTCTGCTCCGTTAATTGTGTTACTCATTCTTCGGGTATAGGATGTTCCCCTCGCTTAAAGGCTGTTGGAGAGATTCCTATACTTAGACGTTGAAGATCACAACATCCTGAAAGAAATTATTAAAGAATCCTCCAGTCGTAAATTATTCCTCATAATGCACGACCAGGAATTGAGTACTAAGCATAGATGAACTTAGTTGACATTAGGTGACGTTGCACAGTCCGGTTTTAGAAATTATTTGTGGATCACCTGATAGACCGAGCTTTAAAACTACTCAGAGAAGCATGCCGTTTTTTCAACTCCAGGTCCTACGAGGGAGGTGCAGGGTCCTCACAATTTGTCCAAAAGTAGAAACGTCGGGAAAAAGGCTTGATATTCCAATCAACCCCCTCGCGATGTGCTTTCCTTTGACCTCAGCGTGATGGAAAATCGATAGGGATATTAGTGGGTGTAATTGATCATACTAATTGGCTACCTGTATGGATGAATTAACCAACGCCGTGTCGGGCTCACATAATTGGAGCGAGCGTGATTTCAAATATGAATGAGGAATGTCGCCTAATTTACTAGATTAACGCTGCCTCCCTCGATTAGAACTTACATATTTACCTTTTATCATGTATTAACAACCAAACTTCTTGTGTTACAGGGAGTTACCTGATGAATATTTAGGTGATGAAGGGAAGTGAGTATGGACGATCTTCAATTCGGAAGGACGAGACTGATCTCTAGTGTACAAATTACTTTGCTACTTAACCAACCAGCATCACCAGCTAACAACTGCCAACCAGCGTAACCATGATAACCTATATCGCTAAAGGGCATGTGGATTGAATCCAGCTTTGCTTCTATATTACGTGAGCACCAGTAGTTCGACGTTTGTCCAGAATTGTTATACTGAGGGATTACCTAATGGTCCTTCAGTACCTCTTGTAGCCTTGTAGTCATGTCTTCAGTACGCAAATTATTTCGATGAAATTTTGAGGGATTATGCGGATTAGGTTGTAGATGGTCCCCAATGAAAATAATTACGCCCAGACTTCTACATTTTCCATCCGATTTCGAAGAAATTTCTCAGGATTGTTCAGATTAGTGTGTAAATGGTCCCCTAAAGGGTAGTGAAAGGTACTTAGAGATTGATGTTTTGAGATTAACTCCTATGCATCAGATCGTCTATACAATCGGGTAATGGTTTCGAGGAAGCTTTGTGCCACACCCACTTGGCAGACTTTTTTTGCTTCCGAGTCTACCAAGGTAGCGGAAGCTTTGTTTTCACTTTTCAAGGATGAGAAAAAAAGTTCTCCAAAATCAAAATTTCCACTTGCGTTTTACGTTTTAGACCTTCCTGAACAATTCTGGTTCCGTGTCTATCTGTGTGTTTGTCATGAAATCCTTAAAACGCGCATAACTATATGAAGTTATTGTCCGATTTCTATGAAATTTTCAGTGATTATGTAGGTTGGTGTTTAGACGGTGTCCTATGAAAATCATCATCCCCGGACTGATAGAAGCGACTGCGCATGCGCAAACGTGAATTCCTTGTAACAGCTATAACTTCTACATTTTCCATCCGATTTCAATGAAATTTTCTGGGATGTTACAGATTAGATTGTAGATGCTCCCCAATGAAGATCATCACCCCCGGACTGATAGTAGTCGATGCGCATGCGCGAACGTAAAATCCTTGTAACAGCCGTGCGCACGTCAGAATCTCAAATCCTACACAGCTATTACCAGGCCCTCATAGCTCAGACGCAGCGATTCTGACTCCCACCCAGGAGTTCGACTCCCAGCCTTACTGAGAAATTTTTTGACCCAATCACTACACACATTTTTCATCCGAATTTGATGAAATTTTCTAGGATTGTCCAGATTAGCGTGTAGATGGTCCCCTATGAGGGTAGTGAAAGGTACTTAGAGATTGGTGTTTTGAGATGAACTACTATGCATCGGATCATCTATATAATCGGGTTATGGATACGAGGAAGCTATGTGCCACACCCACTTGGCAGACGTTTTTTGGTTAAGTTCACACGTCTGCGAAGAACACGGCTTTTCCATTATGAGTAGGTACCAACCAATCATATTATTGGGCAGTGTTAACAATCAAGTTCATTTTGACAGAAATTATCACTAATCATCGTTATCTCAAAGCTGCATCCCAATTGTATCATGTGCCTTTAATTGATTTGATTCTTGGTTGTTAAGAAAGCACAAGTGATAAACATGAAATTCTATACAAAGAAACGAAAAATATCGCATTTGATCGAGCGAACGGTCATGTGCAATTCACACTAGTGTTTTTGACTCATCGTTCGTCCAACACAGAGTAACTCATACAACTTAACCAACCAATTTTTCTATATTTTACAATTTGAACATTATCTTGAATTTATGTAAAAAGTCTTGAACATTCACTAGTTAAGTAATTAATTATCCTGATGAGGCGAATGGTTGGCTCTACAAAACTCCGGGTGGTGTCAGAAATTTCTTAAAAAGTCTGCCAAGTGGGTGTGGCACATTGCTTCCTCGTATCCATAACCCGATTATATATATGATCCGATGCATAGTAGTTAATCTAAAACACCAATCTTTAAGTACCTTTCACTACCCTCATAGGGGACCATCTATACGCTAATCTGGTCAATCCTAGAAAATTTTATCAAATTCGGATGAAAAATGTAAATGTTATGGCTGTTACAAGGATTTTACGTATGCGCATGCGCAGACGCTTCTGTAAATGTTAAGGCCTTGATCTTCATTGGGCCATCTACAACCTAATCCGCATAATCCCTGAAAATTTCATCGAAATCGGGTACAAAATGTGGAAGTTATGGCCGTTACAAGGAAATTCACGTTTGCGCATGCGCAGTGGCTACTGTCATTCCGAAGGTAGTGATTTTTATAGAGGACTATCTAAATACTAATTTGTAACATCCCTGAAAATTTTATTGAAATCGGATGGAAAACGAGGAAGTTATGGCTGTTACAAGGAAATTCAAGTTTGCGCATGCGCAGTAGCTACTATCAGTCCGAAGGTGATGATTTTCATAGGGGACCGTCTACACACCAACCCGCACAATCCCTGAAAATTTCATAGAAATCGGACAATAACTTCGTATAGTTATGCCCGTTACAAGGAGTTCATGACAGACACACAGACAGACAGACAGACACGGAACCAAAATTGTTCAGAAAGGTCTAAAACGCAAAACGCAAGTGAAAATTTTGATTTTGGAGAACATTTTTTTTCGTCCTTGAAAAGTAAAAACAATGCTTCCGCTACCCTGGTAGACTCGGAAGCAAAATCGAAAATAATTGAAAACGTCTGCCAAGTGGGTGTGGCACATAGCTTCCTTATCCATAACCCGATTATATACATGATCCGACGCATAGTAGTAACTACTATGCGTCGGATCATGTATAACACTTAGAGATTGGTGTTTCGAGATTAACTGTTAATCTCGAAACACCAATCTCTAAGTACCTCCCACTACCCTCATAGGGGACCATCTACACGCTAATCTGGACAATCCTAGAAAATTTCATCAAATTCGGATGAAAAATTAAGTGAGTAGATGTATGTGATTGGATCAAAAAAATACTTAGCCTCGGCTGGGATTCGAACCCGCGACCCCTGGGGGACAGTTGAAGTTATGGCCGTTACAAGGAAATTCACGTTTGCGCATGCGCAGTGGCTACTATCAGTCCGAAGGTGATGATTTTCATAGGAGACCATCTAAATACTAATCTGTAACATCCCTGAAAATTTTATTGATATCAGATGGAAAATGTAGAAGTTTTGGCCATTACAAGGAATTCACGTTTGCGCATGCGCAGTCCGGGGATGATGATTTTCATAGGGGACCGTCTACACACTTACCCGCACAATCCCTGAAAATTTCATAGAAATCGGACAATAACTTCGTATAGTTATGCGCGTTACAAGGAATTCATAACAGACAGACACACAGACACGGAACCAAAATTGTTCAGAAAGGTCTAAAATGCAAAACGCGAGAGGAGAACTTTTTTTTTCGTCCTTGAAAAGTGAAAATAAAGCTTCCGCTACCTTGGTAGACTCGGAAGCAAAACACTAGGTAGGTGCTAGTGTCAAACAGCTACATCTACACCTAGTGTCAAGGCTAGTTTCTTTCGGCTAGTAGTCAAAAATAAAAATTGTTTTACACTATGTGTAAGACATAATCACCTCTCGAAGTGGTCGATCTTTGTTGTGAGACCGTTATTGCTGTGTTTGTGTAATATCTATTAATTGTTAACTGTTCAATCGGATAGCCGTTCGAAGTGACACCGAGCTATCTTGCTCTGCCCGTTATCTGGACGAAATGTGATTGGCAGTTCGAAATATCATTCAACAGTATTGCTTACTTTCCTGTTTGTGGGAACCGTGGAAGATAGGAATTGAAGTAAATAATAGTTTGACTGAGGAATTGTCTTCATAGCAGCTACGTTTCTTATACCTACATACACACGGGGATGAAAAAGAAAGTTTGAAAAATACCTATGTTTTTGTCTGTGGGTTTTACGATTTAATAAATTTGTGTGTTCACGTTGATTGTTTTATGCATGCTTGCTTGCTTTTCTTTTGTGTGGTCACCGGTTTGATGCTTGGTTGGTTTTTATTCTAAACATTCAGAAAACGAAATGGATATTGGGAACTGGCACAGTAATTTCGCCGATCGTATAATATTAGAAATGGTATTTCGATGAGGTATGAGAGGTATCCTTCGCTTGAAATGACCGAGAACGGGTCTTGTAATTTCAACCTGACGTAAAGGATCACCCCCCAGCCTCCTACTTTGGCAGGACCTCCTGCTCGTAGCGCCTGCGGAACTGAATTAATGCTGCCAGGCGCTCTTTTCCATCTAATTTCTCTTGTCAGGGCAAACGTAATTTCTAGTTTAGTCGTCTGTGCATCTTCAAGGGTGCTAAATCATATTTTAAGGTTCAAATGCGAAATTTCTACCGAAGTAAGTTCGTTATAACATCAAATGAAACTTCATGATGAGCAGGAATTCTATTTTGATTAGTAAAGTTTTCAAATAAAGTTAGATGAATTGCGACAATTTCAAAACATTATATGCTAACTAATTTAAAATCACTATAGTGACTCATCGATCCCAAACTTCCGCCCTTTCTATTCCATAGATATAATATGATTTTTGTCGGTATATTATGTTGTTTTCATGATAGACTGCATGAATGGAATATCTTGGAAGCTATCTGCTACCCTGAGGCGTGTTGGAACGATTGCTGAGGTCAACACAAATTAACCTCATCATTCTCCAGCCCGTTCCCCGAGGCGCTACGTTTGCTGAAGATGAAAGACCGTTGGCGGCATAGGCGCACAGGCGGCAAACTAATCAACTCCGTTGATAACAAATAAGCAACGTAATATAATGGGAGCTGAGTTTTGTACCGATATGTGTTTGAAAGTTCCGAAGGCTGACAAGGTTGTATCGAAGTTTGATCACGACAATATTGTCTTTGAAACCCAACGTTATTCAAGCACAAAATCATGTGATTGGCTCAGTAACAACCAAATTACCAAACTAGAATTTGTCCATTGTTATTTTCCATGTTGCATGAAGTTACTGTAAGGGAGGAAAGATAGTTCATTGTTCCTCGTTTCAATAGATTTCATCCAATCGAGTGTTCCCTGAGCTTAAGTTGTAGATCATTTACCCCCGTTCACTCATCTTGCGCGCATTTGGATTGACTCCTTCGAGAACATAGTGTGTAACGCCAAGGCTCCATTTTCTAACACCACAGATGTTTGCTCTTATCCTCCACTTCTTCCCCCCTTTCTATCTCCTCTATCTGTGACGTTCATTCTTGGAGCACTAAATGCAAACTTACCTTTAACATCTTAAACTCTAAAATAGATTCTGAGATGGAAAAATTAAAAAAAAAAATTAACTTCATTAAAAGAATGTTTAAGTGCTGGAAGCATTGTTACAGCTTCATTTTTCTCTCAAATACTCAACTCTTTTGAACTATGAGGCTACAATTGGGTAGTAGAATTTTTTCTGAACGTTTACCAATATCTTTCAGTCGTATTTTGTTCAGATGACCGAGAATGTACGGTTTCAATGCTCGAGAGGTTAACTGCACCCACTCACTAAACCCGTGAGATCGTTTTCTGTGGGAACTTGGACTCGCGATATATCCCCCAAAACAGTTAGGGAGGCTCGTCTACGTGCAACTAGAGGGTTTGGAGGGTGACGGTAGTACCTACGTGGGCAGGCTGCAGGCGAGGATATTGCATCTCAACTGTCTGTCCACTCTCGAGGAACAGCTTGTGTTTGAAAGTAATCAGCTAAAGTGCTTCAACACTGTAATTCTAAAAGCAAAAATCACAAATGTTATCAACCACTTATGTTGATATTTCCTACCCATGACGATTGGCCTAGTAAGTCGAAACTATAAGTTTCAACACTCACTAATTTTTGACAATTTAGTTGTAACTTTGTCTACTTGGTAAAACATTATTGTTCATACAAAGCATGAATTGCAGGGTTTCCCTTTTTCGGGCTGGCAGGTGAGAGAAAGAAACATCCTTTTCTTCCCCTTTAAACTCATCCTGCAATCGTTCAACACATTACTGGGTTAAGGGGTGTGGAATATAAGCCTTATTCCAAATGGTGATCAGCAAACATAATCATAATAAACGCAGAACAAATAATTTCTGATTTTCCATAATGAAGCGCGAACAATTATTTTCCGATTTTCCGAATGAAGCTTGAACAATAATTTTGGTTTATTATTTTCAATACTGAACCTTTGGAATCGACCAAGAAAAAAGAATTTTAACCCCCCCCCCCTCAAATTTGTTGGTTTACGTTTCAAGGTACGTTAGAATCCGAAAATCGAATAACAATTTGGCCTTTCCTTAGTTTCCATGGACATTTGATGAAATTTGGTATATGGGCTCCATGTGGGGTCTAGTTGTGCTCCTAAGCTTTTGGTTGATGTCGGTCACTTCTAAGGGTTGAAAAATAATGGTAGACATTTTGAAAACGCTCTAGCTCGAAAAATTTTGATGTGAAGGTATTGTTTTCCCATCAATTTAAGATAGTATTGGATTTTTGGAATTTTTAGAGACCACGCGGAGATCTAGGACAAATCGTCGCTCCCTACGAGAACTTAGGGGTTGGACTTACGATAAATCAGAAACACGAGTGTGAATCGCAAAAGAGGCCTAATCTCCGTTCAAATGTTATCTGACCAAAATGCGATTGCTGTAGGTACGTGGTAGGTAAGTAGTATCTATGGTTGGTAGGTGGTAATAATGGCAAAGCCGAGTTCTTTGCAGACGAGTGATCTATATAGAAAAATAATAATCCTTTGTGTAATAATTTGCAGCGTTTTGAACTGCAAAATTGATTTTGATGAGGATTTTTTGATTTTATTCATAACTCTCTTGAAGAAGAGGGGGTGGAAAAAGAGCAAATAACGAATGATGGACTCTACGGTGGTTCTACAGAGGTGGTCCAATAACTAATTGGGGGTGTTGTTGACTCCGGGCTTTAATTTAAGTAAACACTTAGAACGAAAGAAGCAAGGCCGCACAATTTGGATTTAACAGTACGAGGAAGTACTTTCGTAAATTATGTACCGTTCGATTCGAAGGTCACGGTTTTCAATCCGATTGCTACAATGTATTAGGCTATTCAGCTCAGTTACGGTGTTTCTGGTGTACAGACGAGGCAGAAAAAGTGCTTAGATACTTTATCAAGGGATACTACATCTTCCCTTGAGCACCCCGACGTATATGATTCATTTGGAAACGGGTGTAAGCACACATGCAGATTACATACCTAATCAAGGTGTTGAAGATGAAACCGGAACAGGTGCCCGTACCGGGTGGCAACCGAGACGATTAAACTATCGGTGCAAGGCATAGGACTGAACAGATGGTAAAGTGTGAGGTTGATTCTGTGGATCTGACCCAAGGACCATAGTTGAGTGGAAGAAATTAGCTGGGGACTTGGGAAACTGTCATTAAAAAAAGAAAGGGTCAATTTTCGGACATTTTGGTGTAGTAGATGCTCAAGTGATACTTCAACATCTTAAAGGATCGAATTGGTTGTTCTTCGTACATTTTTATGGAAGAAGGACTCAAGTACAGTTCCTTTTTGGTCAGCTATTAGTAGGCTTAAATTAAATAATTACAAGCATGTGTAAATAATTTGAGATGATCGGGTAAACTGTTCTTTGTGAAACTTAGCCTTATATATTGTTGGTCCCTGTCTACCACATAATATTTCTTATTTATACAATGTATTTTTCATGTTCTTTATGAAGTTTTTGTTATCATTTAATGAATTATTATGAATGATAGGATGAAACATTACTGATATTAATATTTAAATAAAATATTGATACAGATGATAATACAGCAAAACAAAATATATTAATGATGTATTGTGGTGCCAATTATCATTGCATATATTTTTTGAGGAATATTTTGCATATATTTTATGAACCAACTGTTAATATGGTGCCTATTAAGTGTAAAGATACACCACCGACTCGGATAGATGGCATAAGGCCTAGTCCAGTAGTGTTGTTTATTAATTTACAAACGTTTCTGTCAATGGCTTCTGTTATGAAGAAGAAAAAATTCCATGTCAAATTAGCTAATATAAGAAAGCTGTCATTCCTTTCTTGAAAATTGAAATTTTCATGGATTGTGCAAATTGGCGTGTAGATGATCTCCAATCATTGCCTTCGGATAAATAGTAATATTTGCGCTTGCGCAAGCGTAAATACGTTGTAATAGCCATGACTATTGCATTTTCCACCCGAATTCGACGGAATCGTCAGGTATTTTGTGGGTTGCGTCGATGGTCCCCTATGAGGGTACTACAAGGTACTCAGAGATGATGTTTTCAGATCAGCTATTATGCATCGGATCGTCACTTCTACCGGGTTATGGATACGAAGAAGCTACGTGTCACACCCCGCTAGGCAGACGTATTTTTAAATATCACGTATAAATATCAAGCCTAACTATGATTTCATCATCTGAGTCAGGAATTCACCCCAACAACACCAGCACA
The DNA here is from genome assembly GCA_009739505.2 of Apolygus lucorum. Taxonomy (NCBI): domain Eukaryota; kingdom Metazoa; phylum Arthropoda; class Insecta; order Hemiptera; family Miridae; genus Apolygus; species Apolygus lucorum. The sequence goes on along the minus strand of CM019180.2, from coordinate 68,364,155 downwards.
GTTTATGTACATATATGTTGTTTCCTAATGGAAATCGCTTCTATTCTCAACATTGAAACTGTATCAACAACACGACTATATTATCGTATTCCAATACCACTCCTCACAATATTTGTAATTAATTGTTTAAGGTACTCTTGAAACCTATTTTTTCACCAGATTAGATTTCAAATTACTTTCATTTTTTACCGTTTTTTTTCTTCGTCGCACTACTGAGTGCCTGTCAAAGTTATAATTGATTTTTAAATTCCTACTTTTGTTAATCTCGAAATCGTCTGTTTATGTGGATTTATTGATAATGCTGTATTGGTCAATCTAGTACAAAGACGTAATGATTGACGTCAGCGATCACATCAATAATAAGAACGTAATATTCATACTTATAAGTATGAACGTAATATTCATATTTATAAGAACTTAATATTCATACTTTAGGGTTTATCATAATTTGAACTGTATTTATGCGAACACGATTTTTACGGTTTTCTTCTTACCGAGACGTGACGATGGAAACTTCTACAAGAAGTCATCGATTCTCAATTTTTAAAGATGAACGCAGAAAAGACGTTTTGGGATATGAACAGCGGTCTAGCCCCTTCAGGGGTAACCATTATGGGAGGACGACAAACAAATCAATGCGAACATTTAATTATACGTCGGGGAATCCCCCAATAACGAAACACGTTCTATCCGTTGCCCTACCTAGTTATTTTTATGTAGATAGGATTTGTTACTAGTATAATAACTAGTATAAGATACTAGTATAAGATAACGAAATATCTCGTTATCTTGTCGATGTTTTGAATTGTCTCCAATGAAGTGAATCTAAAAACCTCTCATAATTCTGATTGACGTCTGCGAGGGAGAGAAAAGAAGAATATGATTTTGTAAGTTTCTTTCGTGCAGCACGAAGAAATTCATACCACGATTAGGAATTCCACAGTAATTCAATTCAAAGATCCAAAAAAGTAATTGACTTTTTCATATATTTTTGTTAATGTTAAAGTTTATTTAATGTTAATGTTAAAGTTCGTTAATGGCTGGCTGGGAATCGATTAAAGATGGTTCCTTATTGGTTCATTATTGAAAATAACTCATTAATATTATCATTTATTATGAACATTTTTCATTATTTTCAATAATGGACAATGGAACGAGCAAGAAAAATGTAACCTCTTTCAAAATTTTATAGTTACATTTCAAGGTACGTAGAATCCAAAAATCGAATATAAAATGTTCCTTCCGTACGCCGTATGCGGCACTTTACCAAGTTTCATCGGTTGAGTTTGATGAAATTTGGTATATCGGCTTCATTTGGGGTCTAGTTGTGCATTTGGGTAAAAGTGGGGGAAAGCATTTTCAAAACCTCGAAAAATTGTAAAATACAGTTCGAATAGTGATTCCGTTAAAGAACGAGTTTTGGTCAAACTAGGACCTAGAACAACTAGGTACCTTAGGATAGTCAGATTACTGACGAATGGAAACCTCACAACGGAGATTAGTAAACTACAATAGCACTCGAAATAAGTGAATCCCATTCATTTTTATCGCTTTGGACTAAATAAAAGTTGTTGTTGAACACCATACAAATTTGATGAAACACCATATTGTTTCAAAATGTCATTAGTAAGAAAAGGACAAGGGCTACGAGTAGATCATGACACTAGCAATTTTGCTGCATTATTGGCTTAAATTGGAATCAAAGGAGCTGAAGCTTTCGAGGGGGAAGCTTGAATTCTTTGTTTTGTAAATTGGGCAAAAACAAACCTACATAACATAACTACAATCTATC
>CM019180.2:68340125-68362263 GCA_009739505.2 Apolygus lucorum | reverse complement strand
AAACAAATAAAAACCGATAGTAAATCTTCAAGCAGTAAATAGTATAGAAATTGACAGTGCTCACCTTGTACCCCGAAGTGAAGGCAAGTAGAGTTTGAACCTGAGGTAGACCGTGAAGGGCGGTGGGAACTGAGTCCTAGGTTTTGACCAGCTGGGAGGAGCCACTTTGGAGATTTTTCCACAGGCTAGGCATCTCCTGTCGGACTTGCGGCTGGCTTTGGCTGTTGCTGCTGGTCTGGTGGTTGAGGTGCTTGCGCTCTGCTCGATGGGAGTTATGGTTGCTGGCTGGACAACTGTTGTTGATTCGTCTTCAGATGTGGATGATGTGCTAAGTCGCAATGGTGGCAAGTCGGCTGTGAGTTCCGAAACTTCTGCTGTTTCGCTGAGGCTGGTGGGGTGTTGCGCTGCTGCTTTTGTTTTGCTTCCAGGCGTTCTTCAACCAGGTTGGTGATTCTGGTGACGTCCACGATGGGAGAGAATGGTGGTGCTCTCTCGATCTTCAAGTTTTCCGATATCAAGCGTGCCAATTCTGCCATATTGACGACTGGTGGTGTCCGTGGACGTGCTGTCATCATGCCCGCGACAGTCCTTGCGATCTCCACTGGTCGCATGGTGGTGACTGGGACTGGTTCAGCTGCCTCACCAGTTCGGCTTGCGATGTCTTCGGTCTTTGGCACTGCTTGAGCTGCGGTTGTGAGATCCGCCATGTGTCGTCGCAGGATCTCGGCTGCACTTTCGAATCGTTGCCATCCGGCGTTTCTGTTTGTTGCGCTGGTTGCATGGTACATTTTCTCTGCGCCACTCCACAAGACACTCCACTCATATTCAACGTCTATGCTCTGTCTCACCCTCGTGAATCGCGTCGCTACTGGGGATCTGGATCTTCCTCTCGGCAAAGCTGGTCGTGACACCGGACTACTGCTTCGGCTTCGCCTCTCATCCCAAGCTCTCTCCATCTCACGGCCCAAGTGAGTTAAGTCCTTCCCTTTCGGCATTGTCTGTAAAACACATCACTGCACTTCTTAGTCTAGTTGTTACGACTAATGACAAAGTAAGTTCCTATATGTACAGTTACATTAGGGCGTCAATCTACAAAGATGCTAGTGAGTGTGTTATGTGTTACTGAGCGTTGATGGTGAAGCTCTGTTCGTTTCAATGCGATAGGGGACTCTATTCGACTAGACCATAGTATTCCAAGTGCAGGCTATTTCGGATTTTACTAAAATAATGCTAAGATTTTACTAAATTTCGGGAATGACTTACTAAATTTCGGGAATGACTCTACAGGTGTCAACCTCGCGTTCGGTCCGCAACGGCGATGGACGAATCGGGTGACAGGGATTCTTCGACAGAAATACAGGTAAGTGTGTAAACGATTTTTTTTTTTTTTTCAACATAATACTTTTCTATACATAACCATTTATTTAATTAGTATGTTTTTGTTTCAGGTTTCAATTGGTCACGTTCATCCGGCGCCTCAGGACTTCTTGGCTGCTCCGGTGTGTAGCTGCTGGTAGTCTACTCTCGGTAAGTTCCTAAGTTTACGCGTCGGTATACTGCCATTGGTGTTGTTTGCAGTTTCAGTTTCGAACCGGTATGGTGGCGGGTGTGCTTGGTGCATCCGTTGCTGTTGGCGACGAAGGTGGTATGTCGTCAGTCTCCATTTCCTCTGTGGCGGCGGAGTACGATGGTGTACAGCTACTAGAGCGATCGGATTGCTCCTCTTCATCCAGGGGTGACGTCAGGTCCACTGGAGTTACGATTCTAGCAACCGGCAGTTCGCTGTCTTCCATGTCTGCGTGCTCCTCCATTCCATCGGAATTCGGTATCGGCTCAAGGGGTCGATCTGGGACTGGTGCAATCGGGGGCGTTACGCAAGCGTCGTCTAGTACGCCACGTTCGTGTGCGGGTTTCAGTCGGCTTAGGCGGACAACCTGGCACTTGTCTGTTGGTGGATGCAGATCTGTTTCGATGTCGTGGACAATGTCCATTGAACATCCCCGAGCGTCGGGACGCTGAAACAGATCTCGATAACCGGAAAGAACATCAACGACGTAATCCTTGTCGGCATTCGGAAGGTGACCCAGTTGAGACTGGAGAACACTGACTAGCGCAGGGAGGGGTGCGTCCAGGTCCTCGATAGGGAACTCTTCCGAAGCGTCGAGAATAGGGCAATCGTCAGGCATCGTTGTGTCGGGGGTCATCGCTGTGGTGTCAAATATGGGTTTGTTCCAATGGCTGCTACTTGTGGTCTTGTTGGCTGCGGCACATCTGGTCTGGGAGCAGGGCGAGCAGGGCTGAAGTATCCATCAACCAACTCGCTCAGCACGACAGAAAGGCCCGTTTGGGGGTGCCTCATCCGTACCTCGCACGTGTCCATATGTATGGATGCCGGAATTCGTCGGAGCAAATCCAAACCCAACAGGTCCAATCCTGAATGGTCCCGCGAGAAGATCCGGAATACGTGTGTGAGCTTGATCGGGCCGATCGTGACCACCAGTTGTTGTTGGCCAAGAAAGGGCAGGGGTTGTCCGTCGGCTCCCCAGGCAAGAGTCTTAGTCGGCGTGATGGGAACACCCGGTACTGGAGTTGTCAGCACCGAAATCTGCGCTCCGGTATCCACGATCAGAGTTCGAGGGTGACCACTGAGATCCACGCTCATTCTCATCGTCTGCCTGAAAGGTGAGTCGATTGCGGGCAAACACACGTCGGGTTTCTCCGCTTCAGCTGCTGCTGATGACTTCGGTTCTGGATTCGCAAGGGCTACGGCTTGATAGGGATGGGCTTCGTGCGGTTTGCTGGTGATAGCCATCACTTGGCGCGGCTCCGGCTTCACATAGGATTCAGTCTTTTGCGGACAATCCGCTTCCAAGTGTCCGTAGTACCCACAGTAGTCGCACATAGGGTTCGTCTCGTCGTTCATCTGGTTCTTCTTGATCTGACATTCCGATTCAGAGTGGCCTGGCAAACCACAGTAGTCGCAAGGGTAGTGTCGAGGGTTCGAATCGCAATGGGCCGGGAAGTGGTCTTTTCCTCCGCAATAAGAACAAGGATTCCGCGGAATTCCGACGATGTTTCGTCGCTGCATGGGTGGAGTCGGAGGTCGAGGCGGGTTCGGACAACGGGCTACGAAGTGTCCTTGTTGTCGACATCGATAACATCGCCTCATTCCGTCCTGAGCCTGGATCCGAGCAATATTCCAATGGTCCACCTGTTGAGGTTCGAGGGTTTCCTCAAGTTCCTCAGCCATCTTCAAAGCATCTTCCAGGTTTGCGGAGGGTTATTTACAAAATAACCGGCGAACTGTGTTGGGAGCCCCTTCAAGAATGCTTTCACGGATCGAGTTGTTATCCAGGTCCGTAGCTGTCCGGCAGTCAAGTCGAATCCATCGACTCGGGAAGCCTGGAGTGCGGTATGACGTACTCGGTCGGCGAATTGACGAAGGGATTCGCCCGCATTCTTCTGAATGGTCCATAAACGCGCAGCTGCCTTTTTCCGGATCGTCGCGGCTGTACCAACGCACCATAGCTTTCCGTATTTCATTATACGGCTGTGGTCCTTCCAATAGGTGTCGATTTTCATACAAAAATGACTTGGCGGAACCTCGGAGTTTAATCCGCAGCAGTCGGATGCGTAGTTCATCGGTCAGATCACTGGTGATACCGTCGAAGATGTCGAAGTAGGTTCCGATCGGAACATGATCAAGGTCGTCTGGGTCCCAGTTGTCAACCTCAAGCAACATCGTTCGTGGAATTTGTTCAATAGTGGGTTCACCGACCTTGTCGTTCGGCTTTCCTCCAAGAACAACTGTAACTTGCCCATGGCGCTAGCCATGGCTTCAAAAGCCAACGTCTGAGGATCGTAGTCATCAGTCATGATGGTGGAGTAGAAACGTCACAAAGAAAATAGAAATTGGAATCTACAAAAAAAAAGAATAAAATCGATCAAATATATCACTCGCGATTCACCGAACCACACGCGCGATCGCGAACGGAGGTTGACTCGGAAGGTAAGGAGAAATCGCGGGTGTACGGTTGATACACCAAAAGAAATGAATGGGGCTTTACAATTAAAATTACTCGATATGGTGTATGGTGGACGGTTTTCCACGGGTACACCACAATAGTGAACGATTTCAGGGTGTACAGCTGAAGGCGTACACCAACACAAATTGTAAAGTTAAGATTGAGGTTCAAAGGTATTGAACCTTATCTCCAAAAGTTAACTTTCAATTATAAACACGGGATTGTTTTGGGTGTATGAGGTGAACGTACACTGATGGTGTACGGCCTCGGAATAAACTCCGAAAAAGAGGGGGTAGCTAAAATCTATACGCGTACACCACGATGGTGAACGGTGGTTGGTGTATGGCTGAAGGCGTACACCAAAGCAAATTTGTAAGTTAAGATTGGGGTTCAAGGGTACTGGACCTTATTCTTCAAAGTTAACTTTCAACTAGTAAACAAGGGAATGTGTTGGGTGAACGTACACTGATGGTGTACGATCCGGAGTTTTATTCCTACGGGGATTTCAACAAGTTTACTGGATTTTCCTGAAATTTTTACAAGTTTTTATATACCAAAATAAAATTTGTCAAGGACAGGTTTAGGAAAATGTGTTTTCTTGATTTTACTTTTCAAAATTATCAGATACCAAATATGTAAGATATCAAAAAAAAAAATACTAAATATGTAAACAAAATACTAAATTATGTAAACCTATAAGGCTGCTACCAATTATGTACGTATATTGGGTAACTAACCAAATATCGTTATCAATATGTAACGTGCAGACACAATCACTGAAGGTGAACGATTTTCAGGGTGAACGCTTAGTAAACCTGCACGTGGGTTAAACTCAACAAAATTTACAATTTTTACGGAAATAAAATTTGTCGGGATAATGCAACCAATTATGTAATTATGCGCTCAATTATGTATTACTTATATGAACCAATATGTAATAATTACTTTTACTTATAGGTACCAAATATGTACTTAGAAATTTAGAGTGAAGTTCCTACTAGTCAAAATCGGGAATTATTGTACCAAGAGGTGCAATTTGTCTAAGTCAGGTAAAAAGGGGTCGGATTTGGGAAACTTCGAGTTTCAACAGTCCGCCTTTGTTATAGTCGGGGTCGCAGACCTAAGATCCGCTCGGTCAGAAGGGTTCGACCTTCTGGTACCTGGTACGAAATTCCTGCACGTAGGATCAGCCTACGTACACCTTTTCCACAAAATACTTGGTCTCAAAATATGGTGTACGGTCTCGGACCGTTAACCATGTACGAAAATAGGGGAATGAACGAACTTTAGCTTGCTCAGAAATATGTTGAAAGTGCCGTTCAAGTGAACGGTGTACTGTGAAGCAATAAAGTACGATTCAAGTCAAAATTATGTGTTTGGTGCAATTTCGTGTACCTACTAAAATTGTGTAGTTTGACACCCTTATTAGTAACATGCACATGCACAAGTCAAAATCGTGAGCTGTAGTAAAACTAACCTCAACTCTTCACTGCTTTTCAAAAATTGATTTTACTAACAAGAAAATTATTATTAAACAGAAGAAAATAGGTTGGTTCGAGAGATATGCGTGGTAGTTACTGATTTTAGACAGTCTAGGCGTTTAGTGTCAAGGAATTTATGACTGTTCACCAATTATGTATCAAACACAATTAAGTGAACTGACTCAGAATCGCCACCGCTGTTCACCAAATATGTAACCCGTTTTTATCACTCTCGGTTACTTCTGAAGGATGCAACCGAGGGGGACATCGAGTCGGTTAAACACTCAAATAAATATATCTCTCTTACCTTTGTAGTTCCTTCTGTTGATAGCTGCCACCACCTACGTTTGTAGGACGTCTCGAAGACTTATGAATATAATGAAGTTAAATGAATATTTGAAAGATTATTGTGAATTATGAAGCTGAATGCTAAATGATCCTAATAGGCAATTTAAGTGAAATGACCCAAAGAATGAACTGAATGGCAGTGAGATTTGAGGGAAGCTTTAACTGAGAAGACAGCTTTTCGTCACGACTCTTAGATGTATTTCTAGCCAAGTAGGTACAAGTTACTTCAACAACGAAAATAATATCAATTGGACTCTTGAAATGCAATGGTAAGTATATGGTAAGTATATGTGTACTTTTATAGAAAATAGATTATTATCTTTGTGTTACGTTACGACTTGGTGTACGATATTAGATGGTGGACGCTGAGGGCGTACACCATGAGTTCTTCAAACAAGGTAAGTTTCTTTACAAGTTACAAATATAAAAGTTACAATTTACAATATTAAATATGATTAAGCACAGTGCAAAAATGGTTTATATGATGAGCATTAAATTCTCAGTCTCTTGTCTATTGCTCGAAGTAAAGGTCTTCACGAAGAAGGAAAGTTTATAGGGAATGGCAAAAGCCTACCGTGGATCCCGAGGGCGGTGTAGAAGAAGGGGCCGGATATCCAAAGAGTCCGGTGTGAGGTGCAGAGTTGCGGAGTTATCCTCAGGCAGCAGGGCAGCTCACGGGCGATAATACGGTGTACGACTGCAGGATCGGGGGGGCCGTATACACCTTGACTCACTCTCTCTCCACCAGCAGTGGCAACCGTAGAATGACCGGTGGGTCATGCGGAGGGAGGCGATCTCGAAGTCTCCCCCACTCCAGTCGGTGGTGGGGCGGAGCGGCGCGCATGCGCGGTAGGTGCAGGTGGCTGTGGCTCGTTCGGGTTATCAGCTGTTGGTATCTCTGCATGATGTCGCGCGCGCTTTTCCGCCAGAGTGTGTTGTTGTGCATTTGAGGCGGCGGGAAGTTTAAACCGCAGCTTCAGGGAAGGGCGGTTACACTAACATCAATCGTGCAAAAATAGTCGAGTGGTGAAGGGACAAAATAACTGGAAGTTATGATCATGTTTCAATCTAAATAACCATTACACGTCGGAAATACGATTGTAAATCGGCTTTTTTTCAAAATTTAATGGCAATTTGAAGAGATACGCCTTCGTATTCAGGTCTTTCTCCAGAAAAGTATCAGAAACACGATATGGAATTAATTCTCTGTCTACGTTCATGAGCATATTGAGTCACTGCGACACAATTTTGAGTTCCGAATTTGGCAACACTCCGAAGATTCTGAGGTTTTATAAATGATGAAAATTGAACATCCGGAATAATACTTTGAGAGGCTACCTAATCCACTATATTATAGTGAATTAGGTAGCCTCTCAAAGTTGGGCATCCAGGGTAGACATTTCCCACGCTAGAAGCTTCCAACGACATACGATGGAAAATTGCCTAAATTGGTTAAATTGTGCTAAATTTAACCATACCAACTGCTTTACAAGTACAATCTACGTAGTGAATACAATCTACATTCCTGAATACTCACGATGTCAACGTAAGTCGGCAACTTGGGGAACATTTTTCTCGGTACATTCGTCAACATCCCGCACTGTTTCCCGAATCGTATGATTGAAATGGCCATTATTGACGGAATACCTACTTTTCGAGGTTTAGAGAAAAAAATTTCTTTCCAGGGAGTTTGATGCAAACATTTTGAACGATATCGAACGGTCACGGAGTAAACAACAATGCTGATTTCTTCTTCTTCTTGTCTCACGTAAACAATGGATATATTGCAGAACATCCATGTGTAAACTAGGGTGTCTACCAAAATGGAAGTAACAAGTACAAACATGGATCATATAATAATACTGTGCCTAAAGAACTAGTCCGAGATAGAGCTGACTGGGGAGGGGATGAGGATCGTTCTGATCTAGCTGTCCATAGAGAATTTTGCGGGTTGGCGTGTAGATGGTCCCCTCTGAAAATCGTCGCCATCGGATTCATAGTACCCACTGCTCATGCGCGAACGTAAAAACTCTTTTAACTGCCATAATTTCAACATTTTCCATCCAAATTTGCCTCCAAATTCCTAGTCATGCAGGGGGTTTTTTTTTGAAAAAAAAAACCTTAAACATTTATTCCTAGTATTCATTATCCGATTGTGTAGATGATCACACATGGTAAATGATTTCAAAAATGCAATTTTTATAATGATCCAGAACATTAAACCTCGCAATCTCTGAAAATGTCAGCATTGTGATACAAGATTTAAAAGTGTCTACAAGGGTTTCACTTTTGCGCATGCGCAGTGGCTACTATCTATCCGGGGGCGATGATTTTCATATGGGACCATCTACATGCCAACCTGCACAATTCCTTAACATTTCATCAAAATCGGACTGTAACTTCGTAGTTTTTCACGGTTCAAGGATTTGCGGATAGAAAGAGCGACAAGACAGACAGACCAGAATTAATCAGGAAAGATCTAAAACGTAAAAACCCGAGTGAAACTTTTGATTTTAAGGAAATTTTGATTAATAATTGAAAATTGCAATCAATGCTTCCGCTACCTTGGGAGACTCGGAAGCAAAATATGCCTAAAACACATTTTTTTGCTTAAAAACTCAATTTTCCCCAACAAGTTCCCTCTAAACAAATAACAACTGACAGTAAATCTTCAAGCAGTAAATAGTTCAGAAATTGACAGTACTCACCTTGTACCCCGAAGTGAAGGCAAGTAGAGTTTGAACCTGAGGTAGACCGTGAAGGGCGGTGGGAACTGAGTCCTAGGTTTCGACCAGCTGGGAGGAGCCACTTTTGAGATTTTGAATTCTGCAGGTGGAAAAACGAAGTCGTCTGAGACCAGACAGGCGAGGCCGAGAGTGACGCTCAGCTCCAGGCTTTCTCTGCTCGCTAAAACCTGTCCAAACATGAAAGATGAATATGAAAATATGAATACTGAGATCTTTTGGAGGATTTGAGAGGGTGAAATTCTTCGACGTGGGAGATTTTTTATAATACGTAGGTTTCGATAGAGGTTCTTGCTTGTAGAAAGTTGGAGATTTAACGTTCAGGGAATTTTGGTTTCAGTGTTTTTGTTACCCACAAAGAAAGATAATGTTTAAAATTTAAAACACTTAAATAAAAATTGTGATATCTATGTTTTCTGACTATAGTTCAGAAGTTAATTAAGTAAAATTGAGCTATGTACAACTGATGATTTGAAATTGGTAAACTAAATAGCACTTGGATTTTAGAATTTACTGATAAGAAGAAAGAGGTAGGATAATGAGATGGGGCTCGTCGACTGGCCCAAAAACCGTTAAACAACTAAGGTGAGAGAGGGGGTTTCTAACTGGCGCAAAACCGTTAATGTATGTGGGTGAGGTGGTTAGGATGGATCACCCAGCCCCGGACCGTTACAGTCGTTTAGGTGAGCTTGAGGGAGCAGAAATGAATTAAGTCGAGATTTTGAGCTAGAGTGGATGATGAAGGTACTTCCAGCTGCCCTTATACAGGGTGTCACCCTTTCGAGCGCACCGCCGGGCCGGGTTCGATTCCACTACTAATTTGCAACAAAAAATGTCTCCTAGCAATTTTTCTTTAGAGGCTTCGTTTTTGAGTTATTTCACTTTTAAGATTTTTTTCGTGTTTTCGACCTTACATCACTAAAATGGCAATAACTCCCTTAATTGATGAAGTAAATTCTAATTTGATTATATCATTTGAAAGAGCGTCGAATTTCCTATCTCCCTGATGGGGTTTTAGAAAATTTCAAATGAAAAGAAGGAGAGTAAAATAAGCCAAAAGTAAAAAATTGGCAAAGTTTCGAAAGTTTTACTTTTTTCAAAGTTTGTTTCTCGAAACGTCGTGAACGGAAATTTCCATGCTGTAAACCTAAAATTGCATGTGAATCCCAGCTTTCTTTTCTCTTAATCTCAGGGTCGTGGGTTCGAGCCCCACGTTGGGCGAATTGTTTAGTTTTTAGCAATGTTTATTTTGATAAAATGTACGATAGACGTTTCTTAAAAGTAAATATCTACACGAACTTCATAGGATAGCCCAAGAATTCAAACCGAGGTCCTCATAAACAACCTGTTACAAAATTTTACAGCCCCATGAAAGTCAAAAACCAACTTCCATCAAGTTTACATCAATTTCTATAAAGTTCAATATCTCATCACCTTTTTTCAACTCAAGTTCTCAAATTTTCTTCTTTGTTTGTGTCAATGTTAAAAATATCCAGTTATAATGCCTTGGTGAGAGACGGGTGGAAATATGGAGCCTCAAGTCTTTACGGTGTACCTGTCGTTTAATCATTATGATTAACGAAACACTACAATTCACTTCGAAGAAATTTATGGGGCGAAAGAAAAAGAACACATGAAAACGGAGTTACAAGAGAAAAAGGGGGATACAGCAACACAGCAGGTGGATATTTGTAACATTGTCACAAACAAAGAAGAAAATTTGAGAACTTGAGTTGAAAAAAGGTGATGAGATATTGAACTTTATAGAAATTGATGTAAACTTGATGGAAGTTGGTTTTTGACTTTCACGGTGCTGTAAAATTTTGTATAAGGTTGTTTTTGAGGACCTCGGATTGAATTCATGGACCATCCTATGAGTAAGAAGTAATCAACCATTTCAGGTTGGATTTTCTTCCGACTGCCATTCCTGGCGTCGCGGACGTCATCAGCTGTCTTCCAGAATTCGTTCTGATGATTTCGTTCATGGCTTCCCATTGGCTTCACCTTCTGGGTTGTGACGAGGGAGGCGATGAGAGCCCCAGACGCACAAAAACGCACGCTGCCAGCGATGAAACTTGAACCCACGATCCCCGCAGAAGTCGGTCCAAATTCCACCGCTAAACAACGCTCCCCCAGCGACCGTGGCTACCATCCTATGATGTTGATGGAGATATTAACTTTTAAGAAACATCTATCGTACACTTTTCGTAAAAACATCGTTCTCTCTCTCTTTCCCTACTACCTAGCTAAAATCTATCGAAATATGAGAATATGAATGATGAGATTGGACATAGAGGATGTCAACCAAAAACTAAAACTATTCGCCCAACGTGGGGCTCGAACCCACGACCCTGAGATTAAGAGTCTCATGCTCTACCGACTGAGCTAGCCGGGCGCTTATTTAAAAATTATTAGCAGATTTTTATCAATTTGAGTTATGATCAAGAACATTTCCTGTACCATGCCTAGGAACTATTCTGAACATGATGAATCATCTTAAGAATAATCTTATAAGCACATACAGGGTGAATACGACAGGGTGTGAGAAAATTATATTTAGGTGAAAGTGACTACATAAAAAGTGGAGCAGAATTGGGTGTGCGCATGATTTTTTTTTTAATTTTTATTCGAAAGTAGACCTCATTTTGAGAATGTTGACCCCAGTCGTTCTCTTTTTGGATGAGTAGATCTTTTTCTACGATTTTTCAAAGTTTCGAGTGATTCTGACGTCACGCGACCCCCCCCCCCCCCGGCACACTGTGACGTCATATTAATTCGAAACTGAAAAATTATAGAAAAAGGTCTTCTCACGCTAGAAGGTCGCGGTTAGTGTCAAAATTCTCAGAATGAGGTCTAGTTTCTTTAGAAAATTAGAAAATAACAATAAACAGCTTTTCCGACCCATGCGCACACCCTATTCCACAAAGTCCTAGCTCAATTCGGTGCAAAATGGAATAAATTTTTTTTTTTTTAGAAAACCATGTTTTTTTTAATAGGTTATAAATATTTCACTTTGTAACAACTTTTCGCAACTTTGCCAGTCTTGGAATACAGGATGTAGGCACATTAGGTTTCCTTAAATATAGATCTATTTACACAGCAAACATTTCGATAAATTGACTGTACTCTCAGCTCAAACGATAAAATTATGTAAATTATGACAATTTAGAAAAACACTTGCGTCGCTAAAGGCAGACCAGTCAAATCACGCAAAACCTTCCCTATTTCATGGCCTTTCCCTTTCCTTTCTCAAAATTTGTTGGTTTCCGTTTCAAGGTACGTAGAATCCAAAAATCGAATACAAATTTGGCCGTCCGTTCGCCGTCCGCCGTACGCGGCACTTTCCTCAGTTAGCATTGATCGATTTTGATGAAATTTGGGTCTAGTTGTGCCCCGAAGCTTTTGGTTGATGTAGGTCACTTCTAAGGGTTGAAAAATAAGGGCTAAAATGTTCAAAACGCCCTAGCTCAAAAAAGTTCAATATTAAGGTATTGTTTTTCTTCAATTTAAAATAGTATTCAATTTTTAGAATCGAATGGGACCATCCGGAGCTCTGTATGACCAACCGTTCGCTACCTATGAGAACTTAAGGGTTGGGTAAGAAACACGAGTATGAATCGCAAATGAGGCCTAATCTCGATGCAAATTTAAGTGACCAAAATGCGATTGCTGTCCGTTTCTTTGAGTTGTACTCAGTCTTGCGTCCTCAGCAACCAGTAATCTTCGAATTGAGTATGAGCCAATTATTTCTTCCAGTTAAACTTGATTGTGTAGCAAAAATATAGGTAGTGGCAATGGTCCGTGTTCTTTGCAGACGAGTGATCTATACAGAAAAATAATAAACCTTTGTGTTTTAATTTGCAGCGTTTTTAAATGACAGTGACCTTTCTAGTCGTTGTTTGTATTACAATTCTCAATTTCAACTAGACTTTTTTTTAAATCCTGGATCAGGGTCTTAATGATGGGTCGGTACAGTATTGGAGAGATGGATCAACCAAAACATCTTCTGGACCCTGATCCAGGATAAAAACGTCGTGTTGAAGCAGAGAAGATTAACAAGACAAAGCCTAAAAATGTCATTTGAACTCCACAATATACTTCTACTATACAGTTCAACACTCCTAAATGGTATAATAATCAATTTCGTTACGTAAGGGTCGATACGACTCGGGTTGGGTCCTCTTGAAATAAAAGGCTCTTGGATTTTTCCTTTCTTTATAATTTAGCAACAGTTTCGCAGAACAACTCGTCTGCATCTTCAGGCTAAAAAATTTATAAAACAAAACAACGAACTATAAAATGGAACAGACTTTATAAGTGTAATTAAAAAAATAAAACTTTTCAGACAGATCAACAATCTTATGCACTATGCCACTATGTCATAATTACCTTATATTCTCTAGTGTAGCATTCATACATGTGGGTATAACATTTTTCATCAGTCTTATCAGTCTTATTAGATGGGCTATCCAGAAAATTTCAAGCAAATCTTCACGACTGGAAAACAATTATTAACTACTTAGTGTGAGCGTTCGCTCACTGAATAACACCATCAGTAGCGGCGCTGAGCTAAGTTAGCTTCCCTCCTGAGTCTCCCCAGACGAACAAGACGCCACCTCCAGCTGAGCGTCTAACTCCCCGACGAGGAGGGACAGCTGTCCTCCTCGTCCACCAATCAAATCCCTCCACGACCAACACCTTAGTGGAGGGTGGGGAGACACAACAGAATTTCCAGAAGATTCCACGTCTTCGTCTAGTCCAGTTCAAGCTTCGAGACAGTGAGGTAGCCGCGAGCCTGGCCCACTACCCTCTGCTCTCCTCCCCCCCAGTCTATTCTTGTGCGCACGATTTAACCACGGAATCGATTCAAAACCCCCGAATTGTCCTCTCGCCGCGAAGTCCCCGCGCTCCAGTGAAGAGACATTCTACCTCAACCGCCACGCATCACACGGATTTCCTACGGGCCCCGTCTGAGTGAGTGAACAAACCATTTACCTTTACACTTTGGCCAAAGTAGGTGCAGTGTAGGAGTAACCATACTTATACTAAAGACATAAAACCGCAACGAAACTGTATTGTACAATTGAACTGCCTTGTTGATGATTTGGACATTGAACATTGATATTGAGAATGGAAAACGGATTGTAAAGAACGCTAGGACTATTTATGCATACTAAATTTGTGACGAATTCATGTCTACATTGAACCGCTCTTCAGGCTTATATCTTTTCCGCTTCACGAAATTGCCTCAGAACTTTTAATAAAACGAAGCTATTAGTTGTTAACCTTGTAGTTCTCATTCTATTCCCCTGGTTCAGATAACAATCACGAGGAACGTGCATCGACACACCTCAGGTTCACTCTATAAAATCCCTTCAGGATCAAGTATAAAGCCCCTCAGGCTAGACACACTTGTGTCTGATACAATTTTCAGCGCCCTTCAGGCAACATCGATTTCGACTCAACCTCGCCACGAGAGCTCCAAATTCGACTTGACCTCGCCACAGGTAACTATACTCACGCTACCCTTTCATTTAACTTTAATAATCTGTGTTTGGTATTTGCCTTTCTTTCTCCCCCATCAGAACTCGTGCCGAAATCGTTCCTCGATTGACGACACAGTCGTCACCCGTTGAACGATACACTCGCGCCTTGGGGACAGCGGTAGGTTCGCCCCTCCCTCTGTCAACAACGCACGGGTACGCAACAGCTTACATTAGTAACAACACATTGGCGTATTTCAAGTTAAATATGTAACTACAAGAGAGAACCAGAGCATCCCAGGTAAGTTCAACCTCAGGCTGAGTCAGCCATGACAAGTACCCACAGTAAATGTACTGGTACATAAAACGAAAAGGTTGATAAAACTTTTCAGGCAGTTCAACAATCTTATGTACTATTCTAATACGTCATAATTACCTTTTATTCACTAGTGTAGTATTCATACATGTGGGTATAACATTTTCCATCAGTCTTATTAGATGGGCTTTTCAGAAAACATCAAGCAAATCTTCACGACTGGAAAACAATTATTAACTACTTAGTAACAACATATTGGCATACACACATTGGCATACATATTGGTTGAACAACAATTTTTCACTGGACAAGGTATGTACCAGTACATTTACTGTAGGTACTTGTCATAGCTGACTCAGCCTAAGGTTAACTTACCTGGGATGCTCTGGTTCTCTCTTGTAGTTACATATTTAACTTGAAATATGCCAATATGTTGTTTCTAAGTAGTTAATAATTGTTTTCCAGTCGTGAAGGTTTGCTTGAAGTTTTCTGAAAAGCCCATCTAATAAGACTGATAAGACTGATGGAAAATGTTATACCCACATGTATGAATACTACACTAGAGAATATAAGGTAATTATGACGTATTAGAATAGTACATAAGATTGTTGAACTGTCTGAAAAGTTTTATCAACCTTTTCGTTTTATGTACCAGTACATTTACTGTGGGTACTTGTCATGGCTGACTCAGCCTGAGGTTAAACTTACCTGGGATGCTCTGGTTCTCTCTTGTAGTTGCATATTTAACTTGAAATACGCCAATATGTTGTTACTAAGTAGTTAATAATTGTTTTCCAGTCGTGAAGATTTGCTTGAAGTTTTCTAGATAGCCCATCTAATAAGACTGATAAGACTGATGAAAAATGTTATACCCACATGTATGAATGCTACACTAGAGAATATAAGGTAATTATGACGTAGTGGCATAGTGCATAAGATTGTTGATCTGTCTGAAAAGTTTTATTTTTTTAATTACACTTATAAAGTCTGTTCCATTTTATAGTTCGTTGTTTTGTTTTATACATTTTTTAGCCTGAAGATGCAGACGAGTTGTTCTGCGAAACTGTTGCTAAATTATAAAGAAAGGAAAAATCCAAGAGCCTTTTATTTCAAGAGGACCCAACCCGAGTCGTATCGACCCTTACGTAACTAAGTTCATTCACGACTCAGATATCCACAACAATAATCAATTTCAGTAGGAATATACGTTTGTACCTTGAAGGGGGCCAAATACCGTTATACTCGTATGTTGGCAATCGCGCTACAATACACGGCTTCTTAGTATTTTGGTTTATTATTTTCAATAATAAGCCTTTGGAATCGAGCAAGAAAAAAAAAATTTTACCCCCCCCTCAAAATTTGATGTTTTACGTTTCAAGGTACGTAGAATACGAAAATCGAATAAAAAAATTTCCGTCCGTCCGCCGTACGCCGTACGCGGCACTTTTCTTAGTTACCATGGACCGATTTCGATGAAATTTGGTATATGGGCTCCATTTGGGGTCTAGTTGTGCCGCGAAGCTTTTGGTTGATGTAGGTCACTTCTAAGGGGTGGAAATTAAGGGTTGAAATTTTCAAGAGTGCCCTAGCTCGAAAAACTCTCGAAATAAAGGTATCGTTTTTTCACTAATTTTAAATAGTACTGAATTTTTAAAAATTTTTGAGACCACCCGGAGCTCTGTAGGGCAAACCGTTCGGTCCCTACGAGTACTTGAAGGTTTTCCTGCGATAAAACAGAATCATGAGTGTGAATCGCAAAAGAGGTCTAATCTCCGTTGAAATTTTTTCTGACTAAAATGCGATCGCTGTTCATTTCTTCGATTTGTATACAGTTTTGCCTTCTGCGTAACCAGTAATCAAATTTCCATAATCAAAAGTCAATGGAGAATACTGAAGGCGCCTGAGTGGTCACTGATCAGCTGAGTGAGCTCCAAGGCCATTTCCTCTCCTGTTGAACGCAGGAACCTGAAATTTGAGAGGGCTGGTCAATTGAGAATGCTGAAGGCGCCTGAGTGGTCACTGATCAGCTGAGTGAGCTCCAAGGCCATTTTCTCTCCTGTTGAACGCAGGAACCTGAAATTTGAGAGGGCGGGTCAAAGGAGAATGCTGATGGCGCCTGAGTGGTCACTGATCAGCTGAGTGAGCTCCAAGGCCATTTTCTCTCCTGTTGAACGCAGGAACCCTGAAATTTGAGAGGGCGGGTCAATAGAGAATGCTGAAGGCGCCTGAGTGGTCACTGATCAGCTGAGTGAGCTCCAAGGCCATTCCTCTCCTGTTGAACGCAGGAAGCTGAAATTTTAGAGGGCGGGTCAATGGAGAATGCTGAAGGTGCCTGAGTGGTCACTGATCAGCTGAGTGAGCTCCAAGGCCATTTCCTCTCCTGTTGAACGCAGGAAGCTGAAATTTGAGAGGGAAGGTCAAGGGAGAATGCTGAAGGCGCCTGAGTGGTCACCTGATCAGCTGAGTGAGCTCCAAGGCCATTTCCTCTCCTGTTGAACGCAGGAACCTGAAATTTGAGAGGCAGGGTCAAAGGAGAATGCTGAAGGCGCCTGAGTGGTCACTGATCAGCTGAGTGAGCTCCAAGGCCATTCCTCTCCTGTTGAACGCAGGAACCTGAAATTTGAGAGGGCGGGTCAATGGAGAATGCTGAAGGCGCCTGAGTGGTCACTGATCAGCTGAGTGAGCTCCAAGGCCATTTTCTCTCCTGTTGAACGCAGGAAGCTGAAATTTTAGAGGGAAGGTCAAGGGAGAAGGTGGTGGTAGGTGCTATTGATGGAGAACCAGTGATCTATACAGAAGGGTGATCTGTACAGAAAATAATAAACCTTTGAGCAATGATTTGCAGCGTTTTGTATTTTATCACATTAATAATTAGGACTTTTTAAAATTAGAGAAAATAATAAAGTTTTATAATAATGCAACATGGTCTCAACCATCGACATCACGGTTTCACTCAGTCACACTAACAAATATCCTTTAGTAGTGTGAATCTGCGGAAAGCACTTGGTAGGTAACATCAATTCGAGTTCAGGGGGCATCATCTTCACGTACTACTTGCAGGTTACCGTGATTTCTCAAACTATTTTATAACTAGTGTAACTAATCTCGCACTAAGTATGTTGGTGAAAGATCCAAATTAAAGCGACCAAAATTGATCGCCCAACCCACGACCCTGAGATTAAGAGTCTCATGCTCTTACCGACTGAGCTAGCCGGGCTTACAATAATAGGTACCTAATTAACCTATTTTGAGCATCGTGAGCTGTGATTTGCATTCTCTGTACCGTTGCCAAAGATTATATTTGAGCCCCAGAGTAAAAAAACTCTGCATTTAGCAAACCGAGAGGGCTTTGAAGCCTGAAACTTCTCTCTCCATTTCATGTAGACCTTTCACAGGTCTCAAACTGATGTATATCAAACCCGAAAGTCCAAAATCGACCATTAGAAGCAGGGCTATTGTAGCATCCTACTCTCAAACAAGCCAACTACATCAAGCGGTCGACTAGGACGCGCCATTGCTGGGCAACCGAGCAACGCTAACTTTTCCGATTGATTCTTGAAATATCATTATTACTATAATTTTGTGTGTAAATGTAATCTTACTTGTGCAATAAATACCAAAGTTACTACAGAATGGCGACGAGGAAGAAGGAAAAAGGTAAGCAGCGCCTTATTCATGATGATGACAATAACACCGAAGGTCCGTCAAAATCCATCCAGTTCAAGGATTTTGACGTGGATAGTTTTGATGCTGATAATCAGGAGTGGGAGTACTGGTATTACGGTTTAGTTATGCTCTTCGAGCATGTAAAGTGTACGATGAGGTAAAGAAGAAAGACTATCTATTAGCCAAGGTTAGCTCTAAACCGTTTCGTGTACTAGTTGACTGCTTTTATCCAGAGCAATTAGAACAGATAGACTTCGACGACCTCATTAAAGTGTTGGAAAAAAACTATGGTAGGAAAGATATGTCACTCTGTGAGAGACTTACTTTTACGCAGGTGATTAGGGCCGAATCAGAGACGGTGACAGATTTTATCGCACGTCTGAGGGCACAGGCCCATAGGTGTCAATTCGGTACCACCTTACAGGAACGCCTTCGGGACCAATTTGTATTTGGTATTAATGAACCTAGCTGGCAGCAGGAGGTACTGCGAAAATTTCCATCAGTTAAAAGCACATTTGGGGATATAGAAACACTGGCTCAAATTTTGGAGAATGCAAAGTTCCAACAAGAGAGCATGCAAAGAGTGTCTCAGCAAGGTAGTAGGAGCAAAACACTCAAGGTAAACCCGGTTTTGCCAGGTTCCTTGATCAATAAACCAGCGAAGTCCAAGTTGGAAAAATTTGCTACAATCACCTTGATTCAGGGTAAACATTGTTATAAATGCGGCGATGACATACATGCCAACCCTAGTATGTGCCCAGCTAAAGGATCACAATGCAATTTTTGCAAAAAGCCTGGGCACTTCGCAAAGGTGTGCATAAAAACCGGCAAAGTCAAAATAAGGAGGAGGCAGTGGTCTACAAACCAAGTTCGGGACAAAGACACATCAGATGAGTCAGAAGGAGGAGAGGACGTAGTTGAAACGGAAAATTTCATTAGAAAAGTTGAGAGAGGCAATGAGGCATATATTAGTGTAAAATTGAATGGTGTACCCGTGGAAATGTTGTTCGATTCCGGAGCATCCAAATCAGTCATTAACGAGCAAGTATGGAAGACAATTGGATCTCCACCTTTGCGGAAAACACCTAATCTTATTGCTTACACAGGACATGCTGTGGAAAACTCTGGGAGAGGCCACGATAGAAGTTGGGGGGATCAACAAGAGTCCTGACACTTCCAGTAGTAGTGACCAGGGTGAGTGATACACCACTCTTTGGAATGAATTGGATTTTGGCATTCAGGATACCTCTTCCTCCAGGGACTACGATACGAACTGCAAGGTTGGAAACTCACTCTGCTCAACAAGAAGACAAAGACATGAAAGACCTATTTAAGGAATTCTCGGAAATATTCAAAGATGGAACCGGCACAATACGTAATCATAAAGCTGTAATCATTTAAAAGATAATGTGGTTCCGAAAGTTTTCCGTCCAAGGAGGGTGCCGTTTGCATTGAGAGAAGCAGTGGAGAACGAATTGAAGAGATTGGTTTGACGCGGAAATTCTGGAAGAGGTGGACCCAACCTATACTCCGATTGAATGGGCTTCCCCTCTTGTGGTAGCAACCAAGTCAAATGGGAAATTAAGATTATGTGGCGATTTTAAAGTTACCATCAATCCCTGTATTCACACTGACTTTCATCCAATTCCCACTTTTGAAGAATTGGCCACAAAACTCAATGGAGCAGTGCAATTTTCCATAATTGACTTACGGGACGCTTACTTACAGCTGGAAGTGGAGGAAATGTCGAGAAAGTATCTGGTGATTTCAACTCACAAAGGTTTTTTTCGGTATAGAAAACTACCTTTTGGCGTTTCATTTGCTCCAGGGTTGTTTCAACGAACAATGGAGTCAATTTTGTCAGGAATTCCTGGAGTTGCCAACTACCTGGATGACATCATCATTACAGGTCCATCAAGGGAGGAGCATTTGTTGAGAGTACGGCAAGTGTTGCAGCGACTCAAAGAAACAGGGCTAGAACGCAAATGGAGAAGTGCAAATGGTTCAGGAGGAAATTAATTATCTAGGCCATCGAATCGACAAAAAGGGGATACGGCCTACTAGGGAAGCATGCTAGAAGCTATCCAGACATGCCAGACCCTACAAATACCAAAGAGCTAAGAGCAGTATTGGTTCTGTAAAACTATTACAGGCAAGTTGTTTCCCAACCCTACAGCTTGTATGTGCACCTCTTCATCAATTGCTGTGCAAGGGATGAAATGGAAATGGACGCCTAGGGAATCTCGAATATTGAGCAGGTTAAAAAATTCGCTGTTGCTATCTAGAATGCTTAGCACATTATGACGCTTCATTACCAGTAATTTTATCAACTGACGCAGGATAGTGGATTGGGCGCCGTCCTGTTACATAGTACCCTGATAATGAGGAGAGAACCCCTTTATTACGCTTTCCAGGACACTTACAGCAGCTGAAAGGAGATACTCTGCACTGGATAAGGAAACTCTTGCCATAATTTTTGGACTGTCAAAATTCAGACAATTCTTAGTTGGACGACATTTTATAATAAGAACAATCATAAACCTCTGATTCATCTTCTAGGAGAGCACAAAGAAATCCCGAAATTGGCAGCGAATCGTCTAACCCGATGGGCCCTCACACTGTCGGCATTTGACTATGAGATCCAGTATCAAGCTGGTAAGAACAACGTTCCAGCGGGATACATTGTCGAGATTACCGTTGCCGAACACGGAATTGTCTGATTCTGAGAATGATGGTAGGGAATATGGAAATCAACTATTGCATATCAGATTGGAGGATATTGCACTCAGTAAAAGCCGTTTAAAAAGACTGACTTTAGAGGACACCATACTGTCAAAAGTAGTCAGATTCGTTCAGAATGAGTGGCCCCAGTGTAAATCAGATATCGAAGAAAAGGAGATATACACATATTTCGAGAAACGTTTTGAACTGTCATATGAAGAAAATCTTCTGATTTGGCATGGGCGGTCTCATCATTCCAGCCACATTGCGGAAAGCAGTACTTAGTGTCCTCCACGAGGGGCACCCTGGATCACAGGGGATGAGAGCGGTGGCTCGGTGTCACGTCTGGTGGCGAATGTTGACAGAGACATCGAAGTTCACGTACAGATGTGTGCCACATGCCAACAAAATCGGCCTCGAGAACAGGAAGTGCCTTTGTACTCCTGGACAGTCCCAAATGAACTTTGGTCCAGAGTTCACATAGACTTTTGTGGGCCATTCCTGAACAAATATTGGCTAGTGGTGGTGGATGCATCAACGAAATGGTTGGAGGTGTTTCCGATGGAGAGAATCACGTCGGCGAAAACCATACACATCCTACGGGAGCTATTTGCAAGAACAGGACTGCCAAGAACAATTGTCAGTGACAATGGTCCTCAACTGACTAGTTTCGAATTTAAAGACTTCTGCGATAGTAACGGAAAATAAAGCACATCACGTCCACTCCTTACCATCCAAAGTCTAATGGACTTGCGGAACGGGAGGTGAGGACTTTCAAAACGAGGATGAAGAGCCTGAGTGCCATCAAGGATGTCAATCTTAGGCTCCAAACGTTCCTTTTCTCGTACAGAATAACGCCTCAGAAGACTACTGGCCGCTCCCCTTCAGAATTGTTTATGTAGAGTGATTCGAAGCAGGTTGGATTTACTCAAGCCAAGCCTGGAGTCACGGATTGATAACTCATTGGTTAACCAGAAACTGAATCATGACAGGAAAGCGCGAGTCCGAGAATTCGTAGAGGGGGATGCAGTGTGGGTTGAAGACCCTTTGAAGCACACATTTGTGGAAGGTGTAATCAAGAGGAAGACTGGCTTATTGTCGTTACATCGTTGTAGTGGGGAACTCAGAGAAGGCGGAAGCACGCGGATCAGCTACGACCCAAGAGTGATGCAGGTCTATGGGCAGAGCTCAATTAAAGGGGGGAGAAGATGTAGCATCCTACTCTCAAACAAGCCAACTACATCAAGCGGTCGACTAGGACGCGCATTGCTGGGCAACCACCCGAGCAACGCTAACTTTTCCGATTGATTCTTGAAATATATTATTACTATAATTTTGTGTGTAAATGTAATCT
>CM019180.2:68323996-68340025 GCA_009739505.2 Apolygus lucorum | reverse complement strand
TTTTAATGTTTAAATATCTCGTATTTTAGGACGTCCCACAGTAAGACTTGGGCGTCCTTATGCGATCGATCTGGGGTGAAGTTGGACAACACTCAACAGAAAAAAAAAAAATAACCACACAGTAATCCGTTTAGACCATTCTGAATCCAAATCCGCGAAAAAAAACCATAGGTGTATGTCTGTGTGTGGTGTGTGTGTGTGTGTGTGTGTGTGGTATCGTACATGGCGCTTCCTGGTCATTTGCTGCGTATAGCCACCGCATACCTGGTCATTGAGGTGCATTGTGGTCCTTTTTCCAATGACCAGTTGTGTAGGTCACTTTAGCGGCCCCCAAAAAATCGAAAACGACCCAGAATTTTTTTTTAAAATAATTTTATCTCCTTCTACGATCATTAGAGAACATGTTTCAAAAAGAAAAAACCAACATAATTACCGCAAACTATTTAATTTAATTAGAAAACCAAACCAAACCAAATGACCAGTTGTGATAGTGAAATACTGCATTCAGTTTGTGTGTCATACGCGTACTGGCGCGTTACAACTGGTCAGTCAGTCACTTCCCCCTCTATTTTTCCAAAGCTCGTTGTGTGCTGCTCGACGTTAATTTTTCGAACTAATCAATTCCCTCATTCTGGCCTGTTTTTGGAGGGCTTAGGGAGTTTTTCTATCTCCTTAACCCGCGAGAGGTGATCACCCTTAAACGAGGGTTGGAGGTGATACCTGAGTGCTGTGCTCAAGTCACGTTTTCTCGTACAATTTTTGCAATAACTCCGTTATTATTTGTCCTATCGACCTACGACTTCGTATGTATACTCTCAGATTGTTGAATGACAAAATATATGAGTGGGGGTATATTAAAAAATGTTTAATAAAATATATAAAAATTGTTTTATGTCCCAGGCCCTGTTTTTTTGTACATTTTCCATTATAACTCTGCTATTATTCGTCCTACCGACCTGAAATCCCGTATGTTTACTCTCAGATAGTTTACTAACAAAATGTTGGGGGGGGGGGGGGTTATATCAAAACGCTGCAAATCATTGCTCAAAGGTTTATTATTTTCTGTATAGATCATCCTTCTGTATAGATCACTGGTTCTCCATCAATAGCACCTACCACCATCTGTATTCTCCCTTGACCTTCCCTCTCAAATTTCAGCTCCTGCGTTCAATAGGATTGAAAATGGCTTCGGAGCTCACTCAGCAGATCAGTGATCTGAAGAGTTAAGAAGATCTCCTCGAATGCTGGAGACGCCTGGAAGAGCACCTCCATTCAATAGGATTGAAAATGGCTTTGGAGCTCACTCAGCTGATCAGTGATGTGAGGAGTGAAGAAGATCTCCTCGAATGCTGGAGACGCCTGGAAGAGCACCTCCATTCAATAGGATTGAAAATGGCTTTGGAGCTCACTCAGCTGATCAGTGATGTGAGGAGTGAAGAAGATATCCTCGAATGCTGGAGACGCCTGGAAGAGCACTTCCATTCAATAGCATTGAAAATGGCTGCGGAGTTCACTCAGCTGATCAGTGATCTGATCAGTGAGCAATGATTTGCAGCGTTTTTTACCTACAAACATTGTTTTACCTACCAACTTTTTTTTACCTACCAACTATTGGTAGGTACTACCTACCACACTAAATATAATGGCTTCACACCTTCACAATCAAGTTTATTAGAAAGAACTAAACGCTTCACACTCGATTCGAAAAATAGAAAGCTTGATATGGAAATTTGATTACTGGTTACGCAGGAGGCAAAACTGTATACAAATCGAAGAAATGAACAGCGATCGCATTTTAGTCAGATAAAATTTGAACGGCGATTAGACCTCTTTTGCGATTCACACTCATGATTCTGTTTTATCGAAGGAAAACCTTCAAGTACTCGTAGGGACCGAACGGTTTTGTCCTACAGAGCTCCGGGTGGTCTCAAAAATTTTTAAAAATTCTATACTATTTAAAATTGGTGAAAAAACGATACCTTTATTTCGAGAGTTTTCGAGCTAGGGCACTCTTGAAAATTTCAACCCTTAATTTTCACCCCTTATAAGTGACCTACATCAACCAAAAGCTTCGCGGCACAACTAGACCCCAAATGGAGCCCATATACCAAATTTGAACCAAATCGGTCCAGTGTTGCTAAGAAAAGTGCCGCGTACGGCGGACGGCGTACGGCGGACGGACGGAAATTTTTTTATTCGATTTTCGGATTCTACGTACCTTGAAACGTAAAACATCAAATTTTGAGGGGGGGTTAAAATTTTTCTTTTCTTGCTCGATTCCAAAGGCTTATTATTGAAAATAATAAACCAAAAGCAATGCGCGTATGCAGTATATACATAAATTTATCATATAGCTCAGAAAAATTGGTAGCTCTCATTACTCATTAATGACAAGATTATAATACGGTATGATGACTTAGCATTCAGGCAATAAACAAATTTCAGTTATTTTGCAGACATAAATAGCACATAGCGTTGGTGAAAAAATATATTAACACAGAATGTGTTTTTGCGATGACCTACCGAAAAAAAATCGTCACGAAAAAGCGACAGAAAAAACATCTGGTGATATGTTTATTGGTTGTCATGTTAATGTCAACTCCACATTTATTGACCGACTTCAACGCGCCGAAGGCGCGCGAAAGAGGAGGTACTCAATTCGGGTTGTCGTGGGACGACGATTTTTTTTTTTTTTTTTGTATGTCTGAACACCTTGCATTTCTTTATTCCGGTACCAATCTGTCTGATTCTTTTTGAAATATGTTCTACCAGTATCCGTGGTGGTCCCGTTTCAAACAGATTTCATTTTGCTTTGTTAAAAGTATCGAAAATTTGTGAAAGAAGTTGAAAAAACGTGGTTCCCGTTTTCGGGAATATTGGTCCGCATTCACTCTTCTTCCCCTGTGACTTCCAAATGAGCCAATGACGGACTATTTGTGTATAAACAAATTGAAGGTCTGATTGTAAGCTTCAAAATGATATGCTATATGAGGGGGTTCCGATAACTAAAAGGTGCTGCGGGGGATGAGGAAGGGGGAAATTATAGTGGGTTATTCGCCCAGAAACTGCATGAGCCGTATCAAACGTGTTTATCAATGCTCGAATATGTGAGTTTTCCTACCATATACGTATGACGGATAGTTATAGTACTGTTAGTTAGGTATTCTACTAAGTGGGTGTAGCACATAGCTTCCTCATCACTAATAACATGATTGGGTAGGTAATAGTAAAGGAGATCGTCAGAACTGCATAGTGCCGTACCAAATACGAGATATGTAGTACAACGAGGTGATGAGAGGGTATTCTACCAAGTGGGTGTAGCACATAGCTCCCTCGTCATCCATAATATAGTTGGGTAGGTAATCTTACAGGAGATCGTCAGAACTGCATAGTGCCGTACCAAATACGAGATATGTAGTACAACGAGGTAATGAGAGGGTATTCTACCAAGTGGGTGTAGCACATAGCTCCCTCGTCATCCATAATATAGTTGGGTAGGTAATCTTACAGGAGATCGTCAGAACTGCATAGTGCCGTACCAAATACGAGATATGTAGTACAACGAGGTGATGAGAGGGTATTCTACCAAGTGGGTGTAGCACATAGCTCCCTCGTCATCCATAATATAGTTGGGTAGGTAATCTTACAGGAGATCGTCAGAACTGCATAGTGCCGTACCAAATACGAGATATGTAGTACAACGAGGTGATGAAAGGTATTCTACCAAGTGGGTGTGGCACATAGCTCCCTCGTCAACCATAATATAGTTGGGTAGGTAATGGTATAGAAGATCGTCTGAACTGAATTGTTCCGTACCAAATATGAGAGATATAGTTCAGTTAGGAGACAAGAGGGTTTTCTATCAAGTGGATGTAGCACATAGCTCCCTCGTCAATCATGTCATATTTGAGTTGTTGAATTGTGTTGTCAGAACTACCAAGTACCTATTAAATATAAGGGAAGTCGAACAGTTAGGGGATATGAGAGTAGATTGCTAAGTAGGAAAGTGGACCAAATACCTCCTGAAACTGATCCAAAACGGAAACTCATCTATACATTTGGAAACTGATCCGGATTACAGAATGTGGTTCACCCTTTGGCTTCTGGGTCACCTTACTGAAAGGATTAACAGAATGGAAATATATCTAGATTACGGAAACTGATCGAAAAACTGAGGGTAAATTAATTTCAGATTTAAATTGAGGATCACTAAAAAGTGAAAAATAAAAAACAATATGAAATGGAAAAATAATAAAATAAAAACCTTTTTAACAAAAAAATGGACCGACTTCAAAAATTGTGTCCGTAAACACCAAAAAGTGAAAAATAATAATCTCAGCGAAAATCTACTTATCTAGTAGGTTGTTGGACATAAATATCTAGTCAACAGATGGTAGGTATGTTGGAGTACCAACAATTATTTGCAGTGAGATTCACACTTATCTGTACTCGTATTCATGTTTTGTATTGCACGATCGACGCATGTTGTAATTCTCACCTGATCATGTGAGTAGTACTTAATAACCACAGCGTATTCAGATAGGTAGGTAGGTACGCATTGAAGTCGCCGCCGTGCCCATCTGTAGACACAAACGTCTTCTAGATGTTCTACTAACCAACATATTGTTCTTTTTCGCAAATATACATACCTCCCATACTACAAACATGCTTCCACGCCGAGTATGAACGTAAATATCAGTTCGTTCAATATTGTGGGAGTTTTGAACGTTAATTAGGTAACAACGCTTCCGAAGGTATGTTATAACATGTCCATCAATATAATAAGCAGTCTCATATAATAATAAAGTCTCAAAATACTCGTCACAGCCATTCCTAGGGAGGTTCACACTGACTATCATACTTATATGGAAGAAGACTTACTAGGTACCTGATAGTTTGGGGAGCACATTTGGATTCAATGGTACTTACTCTTGTAATGCTAACCAGATCATCGAGTAAGGAATGTGGTTAGTTTGTGTCTACTGATGGGCACGGCGGCGACTTCAATGCGTACCTAACTACCTATCTGAATACGCTGTGGTTATTAAGTACTACTCACACGATCAGGTGAGAATTACAACATGCGTCGATCGTGCAATACAAAACATGAATACGAGTACAGATAAGTGTGAATCTCACTGCAAATAATTGTTGGTACTCCAACATACCTACCATCTGTTGACTAGATATTTATGTCCAACAACCTACTAGATAAGTAGATTTTCGCTGAGATTATTATTTTTCACTTTTTGGTGTTTACGGACACAATTTTTGAAGTCGGTCCATTTTTTTGTTAAAAAGTTTTTATTTTATTATTTTTATTGTTGTTTTTTATTTAACGGATGACTAGTATCGCAAAAACACATTCTGTGTTCCTATGATTTCATACAGAGTATGGAAAAAGAAATAAACCGGGGGGTGCAGGGGGGCGGAGCCCCCCGCCGAGGCGCAAAGCGCCGAGTTTTTTTATAGCATCAAGTGCCTATAAAATGTAGCAAAACGCTGCAAATCATTGCTCAAAGGTTTATTATTTTCTGTATAGATCACCCTTCTGTATAGATCACTGGTTCTCCATCAATAGCACCTACCACCATCTGTATTCTCCCTTGACCTTCCCTCTCAAATTTCAGCTCCTGCGTTCAATAGGATTGAAAATGGCTTCGGAGCTCACTCAGCTGATCAGTGATCTGAGGAGTGAAGAAGATCTCCTCGAATGCTGGAGACGCCTGGAAGAGCACTTCCATTCAATAGGATTGAAAATGGCTTCGGAGCTCACTCAGCTGATCAGTGATCTGAGGAGTGAAGAAGATCTCCTCGAATGCTGGAGACGCCTGGAAGAGCACTTCCATTCAATAGGATTGAAAATGGCTTTGGAGCTCACTCAGCTGATCAGTGATGTGAGGATTGAAGAAGATCTCCTCGAATGCTGGAGACGCCTGGAAGAGCACTTCCATTCAATAGGATTGAAAATGGCTTCGGAGCTCACTCAGCTGATCAGTGATCTGAAGAGTGAAGAAGCCTTTGAGCAATGATTTGCAGCGTTTTTTACCCACCAACATTTTTTTTACCTACCAGCTAGGTACTACCTACCACACCATACTGGCTTCACACCTTCACAATCAAGTTTATTAGAAAGAACTAAACGCTTCACACTCGATTGGAAAAATAGAAAGCTTCATATGGAAATTTGATTACTGGTTACGCAGAAGGCAAAACTGTATACAAATCGAAGAAATGAACAGAGATCGCATTTTAGTCCGATGAAATTTGAATGCAGATTAGACCTCTTTTGCGATTCACACTCATGATTCTGTTTTATCGAAGGAAAACCTTCAAGTACTCGTAGGGACCGAACGGTTTGTCCTACAGAGCTCCGGGTGGTCTCAAAAATTTTTAAAAATTCAATACTATTTAAAATTGGTGAAAAAACGATACCTTTATTTCGAGAGTTTTCGAGCTAGGGCACTCTTGAAAATTTCAACCCTTAATTTTCACCCCTTAGAAGTGACCTACATCAACCAAAAGCTTCGCGGCACAACTAGACCCCAAATGGAGCCCATATACCAAATTTGAACCAAATCGGTCCAGTGTTGCTAAGAAAAGTGCCGCGGACGGCTGACGGACATTGCAAATTTGGATTCTACGCACCTTGAAACGTAAAGTGACAAAGTTTGAGGGGGGGTTATAAAAATTTTTTGCGATACGATCACATAGGCTTATTATTAGAAATAATAAACCAAAAAAATAGACTCACAAAGATTAGATAATATTGCTTAGAGGCATTTTCATACTTGAATTAGTTGTAAAATTCTTCCCTACTGTTTTCAACGTGGCACACCCCGTAAACATACGTACTAAAATAAAATCAAAGGTATACACTCTATCCTCGCCTCTGACAGGAAGGTTGAGTTCAAAAATTTATACAATAGGTGCATTGGGTTCTCTCATAATAGGAACTGGTAGTGTAGGGTGCTATTGTTCTGTAGGTATCACGTCAGGTAGGTGAGACTACATACACTATGATTCCGTTCTACTTTGAATGACATTGAAATGAAGTAAACCATTGGCAACTAATCCGAGAATTTTCGGCGGTATCTTCTAGAGGCTTTGAAGAAGTCGAGTAGTTGTATACCTGTCTGTTTTGAAAGAACGGAATCAAAACTTACTTGAAATGAACTGTCAGGAATTCATATTCAAGTGGTCACAAATAGGTAGGTACCCGTATTAAGATTGTGGTGCTGAAGGGTTACCCAGAGTTCGTATTTTTTGTTCTTTACAAAAAATACGTTTAAACTAGTTATGATGTGGGTTTTTATTATGAGAATGTTAACAAACATTTTCTTGCCCTCTATTTCATTTTTTCTGACCATGTGTATGTATTTTTGATCGAGTATTTGAGTTATACAGGGTGTTACATTTTGTAATGGTCACAGGGCAGGATTCGATGTTACAACTGATTTTCAGCAAAAAATTCTTAATAGGAATTTTTTGTAGAAGCTTCATTTTTGAGTTATTTCACTTTTAAGATTTTTTTTCATGTTCCCCACCTTCTGTCGGCAAAAATGGCTTTAACTCCCCGAATTTTCATGTTAATTTTTGGTTTATTATTTCTAATAATAAGCCTATGTGATCGTATCGCAAAAAATTTTTATAACCCCCCCTCAAACTTTGTCACTTTACGTTTCAAGGTGCGTAGAATCCAAATTTGCAATGTCCGTCCGCCGTCCGCCATCCCCCGTCCGCCGTCCGCCGTCCGCGGCACTTTTCTTAGCAACACTGGACCGATTTGGTTCAAATTTGGTATATGGGCTCCATTTGGGGTCTAGTTGTGCCGCGAAGCTTTTGGTTGATGTAGGTCACTTCTAAGGGGTGAAAATTAAGGGTTGAAATTTTCAAGAGTGCCCTAGCTCGAAAAGTCTCGAAATAAAGGTATCGTTTTTTCACCAATTCTAAATAGTATAGAATT
Source organism: Apolygus lucorum (assembly GCA_009739505.2). NCBI lineage: Eukaryota > Metazoa > Arthropoda > Insecta > Hemiptera > Miridae > Apolygus > Apolygus lucorum. The sequence continues at coordinate 68,332,059 of CM019180.2, read as the reverse complement.
TTTAAAAATTTTTGAGACCACCCGGAGCTCTGTAGGACAAATTGTTCGGTCCCTACGAGTACTTGAAGGTTTTCCTTCGATAAAACAGAATCATGAGTGTGAATCGCAAAAGAGGTCTAATCTCCATTCAAATTTTATCGGACTAAAATGCGATCGCTGTTCATTTCTTCGATTTGTATACAGTTTTGCCTTCTGCGTAACCAGTAATCAAATTTCCATATTTTTCCAATCGAGTGTGAAGCGTTTAGTTCTTTCTAATAAACTTGATGGTGAAGGTGTGAAGCCAGTATGGTGTGGTAGGTAGTACCTAGCTGGTAGGTAAACAAAAGTTGGTAGGTAAAAAAAATGTTGGTGGGTAAAAAACGCTGCAAATCATTGCTCAAAGGCTTCTTCACTCTTCAGATCACTGATCAGCTGAGTGAGCTCCGAAGCCATTTTCAATCCTATTGAACGCAGGAAGCTGAAATTTGAGAGGGAAGGTCAAGGGAGAATACAGATGGTGGTAGGTGCTATTGATGGAGAACCAGTGATCTATACAGAAGGGTGATCTCTGCAGAAAATAATAAACCTTTGAGCAATGTTTTGCAGCGTATTTATCTGATAATACCGTTGGAAAGTGCGTAAATTTTTCCAACTCCATGATGGAGTAAAACTTTTTCTTAAATCGGGACACGGATAAAGAATGGACCTAAACAAAAACTGGTGAAATCTTGGAAAGCTGGAGTTCTGTAATTCGGCTTGTGAATTTTTGCCTGTAAGTCTAAAAGATGCGCCAAAGTCTCAGCTTTCCAACGGTTTAGTTACTTTTATTTCAATGGGGAAATTATTTTAAAAAACGCTGCAAGTTATTACACAATGGTTTATTATTTTTCTATATTGATCACTCGTCTGCAAAGCCACCAACCAAAAAGTGCGGCAAAAGTGCCGCGTACGGCGCACGGCGTACGGCGGACGGACGGCCACATTTTTATTCGATTTTTGGAATCTACGTACCTTGAAACGTAAACCATCAAATTTTGAGGGGGTGTTGAAAAAAAATGTTTCTCGGTCGATTCCAAAGGTTCATTATTGAAAATAATAAACCAAAATGTGTGTTTGAAAGAAGAAAAACGTGAATTTCTTCAACGAAATCAGCTTTCCGACTGAGACGATCAGAGGGATTGAACGTTGGGACGGAGTGGCAGAATTGGGCAAACTCCTATCTACTCATGAATTATGATGTTAAAATAATTTTAACACAGTAATTATTACTGATGGATATGAATAAAATAATGACAAAAATATGTTTACAAACATGATTAAAAATAAGAATAAATTTGTATTCACACATAAGAGTGTGATTGAACAAATAAACACTGTATGAATAACATTATATTCCTAATCACAGGGAACTGTGCGATTAATTACACGAAATGTGTGCTCGATTGTCTCAGTCGGAAAGCTGATTTCGTTGAAAAACAATTCACGTTGAAATGTTCATTTCGTTGAAAATAAAGGTAACTAAACCTTTGGAAAGCTGAGATTTTGGCGCATCTTTTAGGCCCTTTGCTCGGGAGAGAGAGAGGTGGAAAGGTGACGTCATGTTGGCGTATCCCCCGTACCTCGTCTCCCCCAGTGGGTGATGACTCATTCAGGGATCCTCCCGGTAGCTTCTTTATTTAAGAACTTATTATTGATGATATGTGGGTCATTACAAGAACCAATGAGGTTTTCAAACATATTGAAATTTCCAAGATTTTACCAGTTTTTCGTTTAGGTCCATTTTTTATTTATCCGTTTTCCCGATTTAAAAAAATATTTTTCTCCATCAAGAAGATAGGGAAATATACGCTCTTTCCAACGGTCTAATCAGACAGAAAGTATCATGAAAATTCGGGGAGCTAAAGCCGTTTTACTGACATATGGTGGAAAACACGAAAAAATCTTAAAAGTGAAATAACTCAAAACCGAAGCTTCTACAAAAAATTACTATGAGGCTTTTTTTTTTAAATAGAAATGAGTTGTAAAATTGGCTCTTGCCCTGTGACCGTTATGAAATGTAACATCCTGTATAATCCTCCGTTTCCAGAAGGGCAGTTCAATAGAAGTGTGTAATTGATCTTAGTCGGAACCAGGTAACAGCAACTTGGAAAAAATTGCAACGTAAAAATCCGTTCTCATCTACTAAGGTTCATATCCACTAAGGTTCATAACTAAAAATAATAAATGACCAAGAAACAATATCCCCGATTACACAGGGTGTCTACAAAGCAGATCTCATTCCTTCAAGGGGTCGGTTTTACAACTAATTTGCAACATAAAGTGCCTCATAATTGTCATTTCATGTCTTAACATCGGCACATAATCGAGAAAACGTAACGAAAACTTGCCCACGCTTTAACACTTTTTCATGTTATCGACCATACTTCATTAAAACGGCCATAGCTCCCTCATTTCCCGAGTAATCTCAAATGTGAAGAGACCGTTGGAAAGATCGTGAATTTTCCTGTTTCCCTAATACCAAATACAATTTTTTTCAGTTGAACGTTATTATGGGTTATTATAATAAAGCAACCTAACAAGTGAACTTAGCAACTTTACTTTACTTTGTACGCGGCACTTCCCTTAGTTACCATGGACTAATTTTGATGAAATTTATTATATGGGCTCGATTTGTGCCCCGAAGCTTCTGGTTGATGTCAGTCATTTCTAAGGGGTGAAAATTAAGGGTTGAAATTCCCAAAAGTGCTCCCTATTTCTTCTCATTGAGTGTGAAGCGTTTATTTCTTCGAAATAAACTTGATTGTGAAGGGAAAATATGGTTCGTAGGTAGTGACAATGACAAAGCTGTGTGTTTAGTAGGCGATTGATCTACTCAGAAAAATAATAAACTTTGTGTAACTTGTGCAGCGTTTTTCTTCTCAATGGAATCGACATTTTGACGGGAGGATTCGGGGGTATCCCATCTGCCGCCACTATCCAACCCCGAATCCTTCCGTCAAAACGTTGAATTTGTTGAAAAAATTATCGTTTTTCCGTGTTCAAACAAAAAAAGTTCCATCGTAAAACGTTTTTTGATTATGCGATTATGCGCTTTTTGATTATTTGATTTTCGATTATGTTATTAGGTATATGGTTTTTTGATTTTTCGATTATGCTGAAATTCTGGCTCAGTTTTCAGGCTTATCGGCAATAGTTCATTATCTCTAATTATTAGGACATTATGGGCATTGAAAAACGGTAAGTTTACGAAAAGTTACAAAGTTCAGTTTTTAGTTTGCTTCATTCCCCATTACATTCAACTGGAAAAATTGTATTTTTTGAGCATTAAGGAGATAGAAAATTTTACGATACTTCCAATGGTCTCTGGACATTTGAGATTACTCGAGAAATGAGAGAGCTACATAATTTTCCTGTAAAGGACATCTCTCGTCTGCAGAGATCACACCTTTGCGCCCTTGTCACTGTTTTTAGAAAAAATAGTTTAACCTATCAACCGTAGGTACTTACTACCTACCTACCTTCACAATCAAGTTTATTTACAAATTAAGAGCTTCACACTCGATTCGAAAAACAGGGAGCTTCACATGGGAAATTTGATTACTGGTTGCTAAGGAACCAAAACTATGCAGGGTGTTTCATAAGTAACGGACCACCCTTTCTATCTCCGTTGTCTTGAGGGGTAGAAAAAACTTCAAGCGGTAACTCCCCTTAAATTAAAATTTTAATAATTTTTAACGAATTTTTTTTGAGAATTTTTTGAGAAATTCAACTATCACACTTTCACGCATTCTACGCAAAATTTCATGAATTTTTGACCCCTCAACCGATTTTTTTGGTTGCACACAACCCGTCCAGAGATTAAGGTAAAACAATTGAGATTAAGGTAGACCCCAAGTGTGACACATGTTTTTTCATTATTTTTCGACGCTGAATCATTTGATATCCATTTTTGCATTTAACTGGAATTTTTCGAAACGGTGGTGGAAATTCGGTAGTTTTTAATAGAAAAAAGCTGTTTTTCTTTTTCCTTTTTTTCCTTCTTTTAAATTAGTTCGGGTGGCTAACTCTACTCCACTCTAGCCACCCGAACTAATTAAAATTGCGTCGTAACTCATAAGGATGGAAGAAGAGCGATTTTCTATTACAAACCACCTACACACCTCCACCGTTTCAAAAAATTCCAGTTAAATCCAAAAATGGAAACTACCATGTGATTCAGCGTTGAACATTGATAAAAATGCATGTGTCACACTTGGGGTCTACCTTCATCTCAATTTTGGCACAATCCAGGGGTTGCGAATGTTTGCGCGCTCATTGGACGGGTTGTTCGCAACCAAAAAAAGTCTGCCAAGTGGGTGTGGCACATATCTTCCTCGTATCCATAACCCGATTATATAGGTGATCCGATGCATAGTAGTTAGGTAATCTGAAAACACCAATCTGTAAGTAGGTACCTTTCACTACCCTCATAGGGTACCATCAACACGCTAATCTGGACAATCCTAGAAAATTTCATCAAACTCGGACGAAAAATGTAAGTGCGGTAGTGATTGGAATCAAAAAATTTCATTGCAAGAGTGGGAATCGAACCTGGAACTCCTGGATGTGAGTCCAGTACTTTGCTTACTGATCTACAGAGGGGTTGTTGAATAGCTTTGAGATCCCAGCTCAGACGCAACTGTTACGGCTGTTACAAGGATTTTACGATTGCGCATGCGCAGAGGCTACTGTAAATTTTAAGGCCTTGATTTTCATTGGGACCATCTACAAACCTAATCCGCGTAATCCCTGAAAATGTCATCGAAATCGGGTAGAAATTGTGGAAATTATGGCAGTTACAAGCAATTCACGTTCCGCATTGCGCATCGGCTACTATCAGTCCGGGGGTGATGATTTTCATTGGGGACCATCTAAACACAAATCTGTAACATCCCTGAAAATTTCATTGAAATCGGATGGAAAATGTGGAAGTTACGGCCGTTACAGAAAATTAACGTGTGCCGCATGCGCAGTGACTATTATCAGTCCGAAGGTGATGATTTTCATAGGGAACCATCTATCACTAATCTGTACATCCTGAAAAAGTTATGGCTGTTACAAGGAATTCACGTTTGCGCATGCGCAGTCGCTTCTATCAGTCCGAGGATGATGATTTTTATAGGGGACCGTCTACACACCAACCCGCACAATCCCTGAGAATTTCATCGAAATCGGACAATAACTTCGTATAGTTATGCGCGTTACAAGGAATTCATGACAGACAGACAGACAGACACACAGACAGACAGACACCGAACCAAAATTGTTCAGAAAGGTCTAAAACGCAAAACGCGAGTGAAAATTTTGATTTCGGAGAACTTTTTTTTTTCGTCCTTGAAAAGTGAAAACAAAGCTTCCGCTACCTTGGTAGACTCAGAAGCAATACCAGGGGGTATTTATTGATAAGTTTTCAATAAAAAAAAGAAAAGTAGAATAGGTAGTATACATTCCACTTCATTGGCAGATGGGAAATTTGAATTTTATGTGGAGGATTTGGTTCTAGCATACCTAACATACTATATGTTAGGGTGGAGGTAAAAAATGTAATTCTACCAAAATGTGAATCTCCTGATCACCCTGTTTCCAAAAGTACCTACACGATTTTTTATGTCGAGGATTTGGTACTAGGTACCTACATACATACTGTATGTTAGAGTGGGGGTAAAAAATGTAATTCTACCAAAATGTGAATGCCCTGATCACCGTTTCCAAAAAGTACCAACACGATTTTTTACGTGGAGGATTAGGTACTAGCATACCTGACATACTGTATGTAGGGTGGGGGTAAAAAATGTCATTCTACCAAAATGTGAATCTTCTGATCACCCTGTTTCCAAAAAGTACCTACACGATTTTTTATGTGGAGGATTTGGTACTAGCATGCCTAACATACTGTATGTTAGGGTGGGGGTAAAAAATGTAATTCTACCAAAATGTGAATCTCCTGATCACCCTGTTTCCAAAAAGTACCTACACGATTTTTTATGAGGAGGATTGGGATCTAACATACCTAACATACTGTATGTTAGGGTAGAGGTAAAAAATGTCATTCACCAAATGTGAATCTTCTGATCACCCTGTTTCCAATAAATACCTACACGATTTTTTATGTGGAGGATTTGGTACTAGCATGCCTAACATACTGTATGTTAGGGTGGGGGTAAAAAATGTAATTCTACCAAAATGTGAATCCCCTGATCACCCTGTTTCCAAAAAGTACCTACACGATTTTTTATGTCGAGGATTTGGTACTAGCATACCTAACATACTGTATGTTAGAGTGGGGGTAAAAAATGTAATTCTACCAAAATGTGAATCTCCTGATCACCCTGTTTCCAAAAAGTACCTACACGATTTTTTATGAGGAGGATTTGGATCTAACATACCTAACATACTGTATGTTAGGGTAGAGGTAAAAAATGTCATTCCACCAAAATGTGAATCTTCTGATCACCCTATTTCCAAAAAGTACCTACACGATTTTTATGTCGAGGATTTGGTACTTGCATACCTAACATACTGTATGTTAGGGTGGGGGTAAAAAATGTAATTCTACCAAAATGTGAATCTCCTGATCACCTGTTTCCAAAAAGTACCTACACGATTTTTATGAGGAGGATTTGGATCTAACATACCTAACATACTGTATGTTAGGGTAGAGGTAAAAAATGTCATTCCACCAAAATGTGAATCTTCTGATCACCCTGTTCCAATAAATACCTACACGATTTTTATGTGGAGGATTTGGTACTAGCATGCCTAACATACTGTATGTTAGGGTGGGGGTAAAAAATTGTAATTCTACCAAAATGTGAATCCCCTGATCACCCTGTTTCCAAAAAGTACCTACACGATTTTTTATGTCGAGGATTTGGTACTAGCATACCTAACATACTGTATGTTAGAGTGGGGGTAAAAAATGTAATTCTACCAAAATGTGAATCTCCTGATCACCCTGTTTCCAAAAGTACCTACACAATTTTTCATGTGGAGGATTTGGATCTAACATACCTAACATACTGTATGTTAGGGTAGTGGTAAAAAATGTAATTCTACCAAAATGTGAATCTCCTGATCACCCTATTTCCAAAAAGTACCTACACGATTTTTTATGTCGAGGATTTGGTACTAGCATACCTAACATACTGTATGTTAGGGTGGGGGTAAAAAATGTAATTCAACCAAAATGTGAATCTCCTGATCACCTGTTTCCAAAAAGTACCTACACGATTTTTTATGTCGAGGATTTGGATCTAACATACCTACCTAACATACTGTATGTTAGGGTAGTGTGTAAAAAATGTAATTCTACCAAAATGTGAATCTCCTGATCACCCTGTTTCCAAAAAGTACCTACACGATTTTTTATGTGGAGAATTTGGTACTAGCATACCTAACATACTGTATGTTAGGGTGGGGGTAAAAAATGTAATTCTACCAAAATGTGAATCTCCTGATCACCCTGTTTCCAAAAAGTACCTACACGATTTTTTATGAGGAGGATTTGGATTTAACATACCTAACACACTTATGTTGGGGGTGGGGGTAAAAGATGTATACCCCTAAATGCAGAAAAATCTCCCCATATAATACGTAAATGTTAACGTGGAAAAAAAACACGAGAAATCCTCGAAAACCGGAAGAGTAGGAAGCTATGTGCTACGCCATGTTTAGCATATTTATGAATACATTCCACTTCATTGGCAGATGGTTTCAATATATTTAACCAAGAGCAGTACAAATACGGAAAAATTAAGTTGATAATATCAACCTCAATATTATTGAGGACGCCATGTGCTACACCCTTTGAAAATAAAAGGCCTGAAAGTATTACCTTGTGACGTCACTCTCTGAGGCAAATTCGGGGGTCTGATGACCAGTTGGCACCTCAAAAGGACCAGGAGTGCGGTGAAAATCCGAAACGGGAAATCAGTGACCACCTTTGATTGTGGGATTCAGAGCACGGAGTGTAAGGACCAGTTGCGTTTTCTACACAATGACCAGAAGTGATGTGGAAATACCCCTAATGACCAGTTGTGCGG
>CM019180.2:68301462-68323896 GCA_009739505.2 Apolygus lucorum | reverse complement strand
TATATTGTGGGGGTCTAATTCTCAACTTTAAAATTTACATAAATGTGCCCGGCTATTTAAGTTGATTTTGAATTAGCCCTGACCCTTTTTTATAGAACTCTTAAATCTCAAGGGGGGGACTCAGGCGTCTTCTGCCCTCAGCCAGCAAGGACAATTAATTTAGAACAAAACAAAGCTGTTTGACTAATTTATTCAATAAATTGAATTAATCCTACCTAATGCACAGCGGTTTCAAAAATTGATGACGATTAATAAAAAAGAGGAAAATGCTGAGTCTCGCACCTTGCTCCGGGGTCCACTTGTAGGAACCCGGGTTTGGAGAAAATACAGCCTTGAATCGGAGACTCCTTGGTCGAAGGTGGCACGTGGAGGCGGTTGAAGGCGGTTGAAGGCGGTTGTGACGTCACCTCGGAGCGTGGATCGTCCTGAGAGGGCGAGAGCTGGCGACTGCTGGCTTCTCTCTCCGTAGGAGGCCCGATGTTGGCGTCTCCCCTCCCCGAAACGGTTACACGATTGAACAGGGTTCAATGTGAGTCCCTGGCTTTGGGATCTCTCATCAATATCCCCCTCTCTCCCAGAAAAATGTCCGAAATTTCGAGGACATTTTCATGCAGGCCGAAATCCAAGGCAGCAGCAGCAGTTCATGGTGATGGGTCTGTCCATTCTTCTTTTCTTGATGCCTACCTACTCTTAGCTCTCCTGCAATTCAAACCTACTCCGACTGTGCTTAATGAAGTTCTATACAAGCTTATTACAAAATTTCATACATTTCAATAAGTGATCAAATCTTATGTTTGCTCAATTGTTCATCCAGTAAATTCAACGAACCCAATACACTTCACTTCACTCAGTTCTTATCCCATGGTGCCAGTGGTGAATGTTGAGACATTTCGCCAGTGCAGATGAAGTTCATGATGAGTCGTGAAGAACAAGTAGTTCGTAGTGGGTCGAGTTGTACAAGTCGCCTTTCGCCGCTCTCGGTTGCCGTTAGTTCTTGAATTCTGCCTCGCCAGTTTTTGATCGCCTCCAACTGAAACGGGAAAACTATCAGCAGCATCGTATCCTTTAAAACATTCGGGTTCGGATCCTCCGGTAGTAGTCCTGATGCCTTCGCTACCTATCACCGTCATCAATAGGAAATCCCTAATTTACAAGGCATACTAAAAAAAGTAGGTACTCATTACAATACCATATTGCTGCAGAGTGATGATAATGCTTTGACTTTCTTTTGATTTGAATTATTGACAGCTGACTTCATCAGACGGTGATTGAGAACGAGTGCATGAAAAATGGGACACTCCATCAGATTGCTTATTACTCATTTTAGAAACATTAGGCAAAGTGAATGCTGAATCGTGGCCCTTCAGGAGTGAAAAACAGGCAGGCTCATTGAATAGATTTTCATTGCAGAGTACTATGGGCAAGAGGTCCGACTTTGCACCTTTGAATCCTAAACGATTCGTAATAGAAAACATTTAACTACAATGACGATATTTATCAAATTTATTTCGAACCATGCTATAAAGTGGTCCAACGTACATAATTTCAACAATGAGAACAATAAATAGTGTTCAGCTCAAAAAATAACATGCTGAGAAAAAAATTTTACCCTAAATAACCAAAATATCACAAAAATTTATCTGTAAAAGCGTTCAAATGCGAATATTGAAAATTCCCTTCACTAAACTTGTTACAGGTCCTTTAATTCATAGGAACCATTTTGAAAATCCCTGGAAATCACATAAGGACCTTCATTCTTATTCAAAAACTTGTGAATATTCCCAAGGAGCCGAAGATACAGTGAGGGCCTTAACTAGAACCAGATCACCAACAGTGAATTCAGTAATTAGCCGATGTTTCGCCCTATCGAATACTTTGTGCTCTCATATCAGATTCTCTTGCTGAGTTAGTTGTCGCCATCTGAATCATCCTATCAAGAGTTCCACACTGGTAGGTTACATCAGGTAAATTTTGGAAGAAAATATCATTCCATCTCCTATTCACCCATTTACCAAAAAACAGCTCATACGGGATTGCCTTGGTGGACGAATGAGGTGTCTCATTGCAAGCTCTTTCAACGTTTATCAGAGTGGTATACCATTGATTATGCTCAAGACCTGAAGTGCAGCTCTCATGAACTGGGCAATAGTGCGCATGTACCTCTCCGCTGGATTCGCAGAAGGGTGTCTCACAGCAATGTAAATGGGTTTTATGTTTAACCTTCCAAGCTGGTTCCGCCATAAATTACCTCTAAACTGAGTGCCATTGTCTGCCAAAAATACTCCTCGCCATTCCATAATTGGGGAAATATTAAGCAACAGACAGTCGAGGGCAGCTGCTCCAGATGGAACTTTGATTGGATACAGGCGAACAAATTTTGATGCAATATCAAGGACTAAGAAGATGTACCTAAAAACCATGGCGAGTTTTTGGTAGTGGACCATAAAAATCAACAGCCAGTAAGTCTCTAGGTTTGTCGGCAGGAACTGAAAGCATATTATGAGCTAGGTTAGGACTAAATTTAATCTTTTGGCATAATTCACAAGTTTTTATTACAGCTTTTGTTTTAGATCTCAGTGTCTTATAGGTGAATGCTTCGTTAAGGATTCGAAGGGTTTTTCTAACTCCAATGTGGAGAAATTCTTCATGGATATCCCGTATTAGATCTGTTACTAAATGGCTAGGCACAACAACTTTCCATCGTTCCCTAATCCAATGGAACAGTAATCCATGTTCAATTTTGTACTTGTCTCCATTCGAGTTACCTGACACTACTTTTTCAATTAACCTGCTAATCTGAGGATCATCCGTTTGGCTCTGTGCGAATGCCTGGAAATCTATCGTTGCTACTAGAATTTCACTAAGTCCGAGGTTTTTTTCTCGTTTGAGATACTGAAGCGACTCAAAGCGTCCGCCACTACATTTTGACACCTGGGAGATAGACCAGCTTATAATCGTATTCCTGAAGAGCTAGCAGAATTCGATAAAGTCTAGGTGTGGTTGACACACTATTTTTTAAATGGGTGAGAGCAATATGATCTGTTAAAATTACAACTGGACACCATAAATGTATGACCTAAACTTAGTCAATGCGTGTGAAACTGACATTAGCTCAAGTTCACTGATAGAATTGTTCTTCTCATGGGGTTTGAGAAGCCTACTACTAAATGCAATAGGTATCAGTTCCCCTCACGATCTTTTTGAAAATAGATGGGCGGCAACGGCTTTCCCACTTGCATCACATGTAATAAAGTAAGGTAAACGAGAATTAGGATAATTTAACAAGACACTATTAGCAAATTCTGATTTTATGTGTTCAAACGCAATTTCATGACGATCTAACCAACACCATTTCTTTCCCTTCCTAAGCAGATCTGTGAGTGGTTCCATGAGCTTAGCAATATTTGGCAAGAAACGCCTATAAAAGTTAACAAAGCCAAAAAATGCTCTTAACTGCGTCAAATTGGTGGGTCTCTGGTTATTGGCGTATTGTCTGTACTCGATCTGGATCGGGAGATATGCCGTATGGAGTCAGTATAGCTCCCAAAAACCGAACACTATCCCGGAATAATTGAGCTTTCGTCAATCTGACAGTGAGACCACTACTAGCAAACGTCCTTGAGGACCTCTTCGATATGATTAAGTTGTTCGTCGATGGATTTTGAGAAAACCAAAAATTCGTCAACGAAACGGACACAAAATGAGTTAGTATGTGATGGGAAGAGAGATGCTAGTGCTCTCAAAAGGGCGCTTGTCGCAAGTTTTCATTCCGAAAGGGACTACTTTGAAGGCCATATACTCGATTGTCAAACATGAAGGAGGTGTACATTTTTGATGATTCATCAAGAGGGATCTGCCAGAATGAATTGGTAAGGTCAAAAGTGGTGAACACCATTGCCCCTTCCGACATTGCAAATACCATCTCTAGGTTAGGAGGAATTTCTGGTTCTGAAACAATGTGTTCATTGATAGCACGTAGGTCTACACACAATCGAATCGATTTATCAGGTTTTGATACTACCCGCAGAGGACTAACATAGGGACTGCGATATAGCTCGATGATATCCAAATCTAGCATTCTTACGACCTCTTCTCGAACTTTTTCCTTTACTGAATGTGGTACAGGATAGTAAATTGGTTTGTAATTTGCAATCGTATCTTTAACCTCTATTTTAAATTCAAAATCATTCATTAGTCCTGGTTTTTCCGAAAATACATTCTCATACCTATTGACTAATTTTAAAAGCAACCTCTCTCGTTTGACCATGTAACTTATAGCGAAAGAAGGGGGAATATTCAATTCTTCAAATAATATAATGAAAACTGGACCCTCAAGTGACTCACTGGGGCTTTGCTGGAAATAAGAAAAGCTCACCACTTCACCAGATTCTGCTGCTAATCGGATTCTACCATTTTTTGTGTCAATTTTGGCACACATTTGAGCCAGAGTTTGCATTCCTATCACTATTGGCTTCACTAGGTTCTTTACAACTAGAAAATTAACTGGAAATGACAAATTTAATATTTTCAAATTTAATAATACTTGTTTCTTTATTAGAGGAGATTTACTGCCTGTGGCAGTGATAACATACGCATTAGAAACGGGTAAAGTAGTCAAAATGTTTAAATCCTGGAAATTTCTATTAAACCAAGATTCACTTATACAAGAGTACAATGCTCCTGTATCAAAAGTGCGATTCCCGAAATACCACCTAGTTCTACAATAAATTCAGGCATAATAGGAGTTGGACAAAGTGGTACTGATTCATGCTGTAACCAATCCTTTGGATCCTCAAAATGTGGCACTTAGGTGCAGGAAACATGCTACAAACTAATTCATCACATTTGGCCCCCACCTCACAAATATTTTCCTGAGGAAGGGCCCTTAACGGTTTAAAGGCACATCCAATGGTATGATTCGTGAATGGTTAACGTTTAAAGGAAGAGAGATTTCGCCCTCACTTCCATCCTGACCATGATTTTTTCCTGGACCTCCAGGACCTGAACAGGTACCGCCGAGGTATGATTATTACCCCTACTTTGTTCATTATTATTATGGTTATTATTAGTATTATCTCTCCTATTATAATTATTGTTATTATTTCCTCGATTTCGGAAGTGATTGTTTCTTCCAACATAACTATTATTATTATTGTTACCATGATCACGGCCACCACTATTCTGATTATTGTATGAAGAATACCTGAAGGTGTCATGAGTATTCCTAGACATGAATCGATCATTTTGAGTAGGTCTATCCTGGGGAACTTGAGATTGAACTCATCATTTGGGTTTGGCATGACCTACTAACTATTTCTACCTCCTGTGGAGTCGGACAGGCATAACTTGCAGATCTTACCCGATCAAATCTCCTAAGACATTGGAAAAGCTGTTTTTTATTTTCAATAGCAATCTGGGCCATGTGCAATTGTTCATCTGGAAAATGCTTCAATAAAGCTGCTATAACCATTTTTTTCTGGAGGGGGATCATCTAAATATTTCAAAAATTCAAACCACTCCCTGGCATATTCCTCACGGGAACCGGTCGTAAATTGGCTCGTACTAAGCTTACTTAGCAGACTTAGCTGCTCCTGTGCTCCCCAAAAGCAGTCTTTAAATTCCCCTTTAAACGCATCATAGCAATCAAACTCGGACTTTCGACGTGAGAACCATCCGGCAGCTGAACCCTTCAACGATAGTTCTACAATTTTCAAAATTTCTCTATTGGATAGACCAGGCATGAGGAAAAAAATAATCATCCAAACTTTGAATATAAGACATTGGATGCTGATCTTGGAAAATTGGATACTTAATGTCCTGACGTACACCACTATGTGAAGTATGTGTCGGGCTATGCGATAGGAGCTTTTGATCGACGTTTTCTATCTTACTTTCAAGGACGCCCAGTTTCCTTCCTAACTCATCATTACACTTTTGTTGAATACTCATGGACTCATAAACCATGGAAATCTTATTATTAATGGTCTTATCAGCATCATTAATTACTGCATTCACTCGAAATGAGACTTGATCAATCAATTCCTTCCTAAGATTCTCACACTTAGCATTAAATTCATTCGCAATCAACCTATTTTGATCTTCAAGACTTTTATTAAACTCAGATTGCATTTTATTTGACCGATCAGTGCACTGCCTATTCAAATCTTCTTCAAGTTTTTCTGCTTCTACTCTAACCCTGTTTTGAAAATTTTTCTTCTGTGAAATCCAAGCGTTTGGAGAGACCATCAAGGCGCCATTCACTTCTTGCCATCATGTCGAGTATCCTATTCAATACTGGATCATTATTTACTTCCAACTGAGAGTTTAAAGCTACTGAAGGAGAACTCACCCCATTCTCAACACCCGGGAATCCACTATCACGTCTCTCAGTGTCATTCTCAAGCCGCCTCGGCGATCCAACAAGTCCATTATCATCACCAAGCTGCATCTGGTTCTCATTCTCCTGATTTTCTCCCATCTTGACTCGTACAGCGAAATAGGTACCTGTTACAAAAAAATCACGCAAGTATCTGACCTCGACAAGGCGGTAGGTCCCTACCTAATCAAAGAAAATTTGTATTCAAAGGCAAGTACAGAATTTGTACAATATTAGCAAATTGATACTTGAAGTCGGCTGTTGGCTCTTGGCAGAAATTATTCCTAACCTATTACACTTTCACAGTGTGAGATGCAAAACATTAGGTAACAACCTGTAGGCTATAAGCAAATGATAAGTTACTCTTCACAATGAAGACGATATAACAAAAAATAAGGATCCAATCCAAGTGATAAGCAAGGAGAAGATAATGCAATCAAGACCAAGGTGGTCGGATCAAGATAAGAACGAGTCGTAAAAACGAAGAAGAGATTTGTCGCTAAAAATGCGACACGATTGATCCTGGTAACAAAATGAATACAACAATGTAATGATTGTGGGTTGTGTCTACTTGAGACCCCAAGTGAACATAACAGATCAAGGATTAATGAAGTCGCCAGCTCATCAAACCAAATAAATGAATAACACGCTGAAAAATCAATCTTGTTAGAACATGCGCTAAACTATCTCCAATTGAACCTACTAAGTACCAATTGAAATTGACCAAGTGAATTCTACAAAATTACAACTAGCTCCGCTGTGAAATTATTCCTAAAACTTCCACTAAGACATATGCAAAAATTTAAATTTCCCTAATAAAGCGATTCTACCTATTACAAAAAAAATTGTCTTACTGCTGGAGGGAAGATTTCGGGCCCCTAAGTTCCGGCGCCATTATGTGGGGGTCTAATTCTCAACTTTAAAATTTACATAAATGTGCCCGGCTATTTAAGTTGATTTTGAATTAGCCCTGACCCTTTTTTATAGAACTCTTAAATCTCAAGGGGGGGACTCAGGCGTCTTCTGCCCTCAGCCAGCAAGGACAATTAATTTAGAACAAAACAAAGCTGTTTGACTAATTTATTCAATAAATTGAATTAATCCTACCTAATGCACAGCGGTTTCAAAAATTGATGACGATTAATAAAAAAGAGGAAAAATGCTGAGTCTCGCACCTTGCTCCGGGGTCCACTTGTAGGAACCCGGGTTTGGAGAAAATACAGCCTTGAATCGGAGACTCCTTGGTCGAAGGTGGCACGTGGAGGCGGTTGAAGGCGGTTGAAGGCGGTTGTGACGTCACCTCGGAGCGTGGATCGTCCTGAGAGGGCGAGAGCTGGCGACTGCTGGCTTCTCTCTCCGTAGGAGGCCCGATGTTGGCGTCTCCCCTCCCCGAAACGGTTACACGATTGAACAGGGTTCAATGTGAGTCCCTGGCTTTGGGATCTCACAATATATATAATGAATACGTGCGTATATTTGTTGTAACCAGAAATGCAGTAGCCGTGTGGGTACTCTATGAGTTCGTAGAGACGACTAGAACATGAATATGGACTCCTAACATCTTCAAAGCATACCCAGCAATAATTTGCAGCGTATTATTAGCGAATTTTCAAGGAAAATGAAGCTATTGCAATGGCCTCAAAATTTTTAGAATCGACTTTTTCGAAAAATTTTCACACTGAAATCCGTTTTGGAACATTCTGAAACGATCCCTGAAGTTTTTCCAAAAATCATATGTATATATATATATATATATATATATGTGTCATTCCGGACGATAACTTGAGTAATTGTTTAAAAAAATTTTTTTAGTTTTTGCCAAAATGTTTGTAACAACAAACCATAGGTCAAGTTCGTTAACCAGAAATTTTGGACAATCCAAAGTGGTCCAAAATTCAAAAAAACTCAAAAAAAAATGGGTTTTCCCCGTTTTTTGAGGTTTTTACATTGAAAATTGTAACGTTACATTGACTCGGGAAATTATTAGTTCAGTGAGTGTTAATGTTGTTGTGACGTTGCCTAGAAACGAGAGTAGAATGATGTGGATAAAAATAATAAAGTAATTTGAGTTGATATTTAGCTATGAATGCGTTTATTTTAATTGCTCTTGAATAATTTACGGTTCAAACCCTATTTGAACGTTACAATATGGCGCAGTCGTTTTCAAATACCTACTGCTCTACGTCCCTCCGTGAAATGGAAAGTTTGATGGACACGCAGCTACAAAACAACACCGCTTTTGTGAAGAGGATGATGGATTACATGGCTCAGACTTCCAAGTCCTGTCTGGATGAGGTAAGGTCTACTTCTTTATCCGTTCAAATGGTAGTTCCAAAATTCGATGGGAAACTTCATGATCTAGGAACATGGATGAAAATGTATGAGAAGGCTTGCTCTTGCAATCATTGGAATACAGACGAGAGGAAAATAATCAATCTGATCTCACACCTCACACCTGGAAGTATTGCCGAAAAATGGTATTATTCCATGCTTGGTGAAGAAGAAAATGGTCAATGGGATGTGTGGAGGTCATCATTCCTTACCGCTTTTGGTCAGAATCGTATCCAGTTGGCAATGAATGCAAATAATTGGCACTATCGTGGTGGATCTTTGTTAGAATACTATTATGAAAAGCTAAGGTTATTAACATTAGCATATGGGACTGTTCCCGATCGTGTATTGATCACTATGGTAGTTATGGGCCTTCCTGAGCATATGCAAAGCCTTCTGACAATGTTGGATATTGAAACAAGAGATCAGCTCCAGTCTGCAATTTGCAGATTGAAGCCAAACTCCGGGAGAGTATATATTCAGGGGGATGCTGCTGGTAGAAGTATAGGTGAAAGGAGTAAGACTAGATATGAACGCACGGATGATAGTTCTGATACTAGGACTATGAAATGCGTTCTTTCGTCGTTCTCTTCCATATCAAGCCCATGTCCAGCAGTGGAGGTGTCAGTTGATGGCAAGTTGGTTCGTGCTTTACTCGATACTGGAGCTTCTGTAAACCTGATTAAGCCCGATATCATCGAGAAGCTGGCTTTAGTAGAATATCCAACTAGAGAAACGTTAAAGAGCTTCAACAATTCAAAGGAAGTTGTCAAATATGTCGTTCAATTTCTGTTGTCTGTTCCTCATCTTGATCACTCAGGAGTTGAATGTAAGGCTTTCTCAGTACCTTCATTATCACATGATCTAATCATCGGAATGCCAACACTTCAAGCCCTGGGGTATACTTTATCGAGTAAGTATGAATTCAAATCCACTAATTCGGTTCAGGAAATCACTGGCGCCTCGCATGGAAGTACTGTTTTTGTCTGTCCCATTTCATTCCATTTGAAAAATGGCAGTTCAATTGTTAAGTTGAAACCATACAGACTATCCAGAGAAAAATATGCTTGGGCTCAAACGAAAATCGAAGATCTTCTCGAGAGGAATATAATTCGACCATCACAATCCGACTATGCCTCCCCATGCGTCATAGTTCCTAAGGAGGATGGCTCTTGGCGGCTTTGTCAAGATTATAGAGAAATTAACAAACATACTGAGCTGGACCCCTTTCCGTTCCCTTTAATAGAGGACATCATCAGCAATTTTGGAGGGTGTTCGTTTTTCTCGAAAATCGATCTCAAAGATGGCTTCAATCAGATACCTATTACTGAAGAAACTAAAAGGTGCACTGCTTTCGTATTGCCTTTTGGCCACTATGAGTATAATTTTCTTCCTTTCGGCTGGAAAAACTCTCCCCCTAAATTTCAGCGTGTGATGACCCAAGTTCTCGGGGATTTGCTGAATGACCCATTGATTTGGGTGTACATTGATGATATCCTTGTAGGAGGCAGATCAATTGAAGAATGTTCCAGCCGGACATCAAAGGTTCTCGCACGTTTGAAGAGAGCTAACCTCAAAATTAATGAAAAAAAAAGTTCTTTTAACAAAACCAGCGTAGTTTTCTTAGGAAGAGTGATCGACGGAAAAACAAAAACTACAAAGGAAGAATCAATTGAAAAGGTGAGGAACATGAAAAGACCCAAAGATTTGCATTCTTTGAGAGTTTTCACTGGGCTAGCTGGACACTTTAGAGCATTTATTCGTGATTTCGCCCAAATAATCAGACCTTTAGAGCGGCTCAAATCCAAAGACGTGAAATACGTTTGGGGTCCTGATGAAGAAAAGGCATTCAGATTGATCACGACTAAAATAACCAGCAATCCAATATTACAACTACCTGATTGGGATCTGAAATTTGAATTATGCACGGATGCCTCTAGTTATGCATGTGGGGCAATCCTCTATCAGAGAGAACCATCAAAACCCAAGAATCAGCAACTCAGAGTGATAGGATACTATTCGCACCTGTTCACAAAGCCTGAGTTGAATTACTCCGTTACTGACAAGGAAGGTCTCGCAGTTATAAAAGCCATAGAATACTTCAGAACTTACCTTGAGGGACGTCCATTCCTCATTCACACAGACCACCAAGCTCTGAGTTTCATTCTGAACCTGAAGGAACCGAAAGGTCGTCTAGGTCGTTGGCAGTTATTCCTAATGGGGTTTGAAGTTGAAATAAACCACCGCAAAGGCAAGGAACTTGAAGACGCAGA
Source organism: Apolygus lucorum (assembly GCA_009739505.2). NCBI lineage: Eukaryota > Metazoa > Arthropoda > Insecta > Hemiptera > Miridae > Apolygus > Apolygus lucorum. The sequence continues at coordinate 68,312,916 of CM019180.2, read as the reverse complement.
TGCCCTTTCCCGGCTATGTGTTGATGAAGTTCCGAGCATAAATTTCGTTACTGGTGCCAACGGTAAACAGCAGGTGAACAGGGACCAGGTAATTGAGGTACTCAAGGCATATCATGACAATCCTGATTCGGGGGGACATGATGGATTCATGCGCACGTATCTGAAGCTCAGATCAAGATTCAGTTGGCCAGATATGAAGAAATCTATTCGAAATTACGTCAAGAGCTGTAGGGAATGTCAATTTTCAAAATTCAAGTTCCGAAAGAAGCCTGATTCAATGTTTATACCACAGCATTCTTCCATGCCTTTCGAAACCATACATCTGGATTTTGGAGAGCTAAGCAAACGTAAAGAAGGTCAACTTACCACCCGGTCTTTTCTTATTGTTGTTGATGAATGTACTCGCTTTGCTAACGCTAAAGCTATGAAAGAGAATGCTCAATCAATCATCAATTACTTGAAAAAGTATCACCACATTTCCAGCGTTAAAAAGATTGTGACGGACAATGGGCCTCAATTTGCATCAGCTAAGATGAAGAAGATCGCAGAAGAAAATGGTATTACCTTAGTTACGACCTCTCCATACCATCCCTCTGCCAACGGGTTGGCAGAAAGGAAAATAAGAGATGTGAAATCCTTCATTAATATGTATCCACTTTTTCGAGGAGGTTGGAAATCTTGTTTGGAAGCTGCAGTAAATCACTTGAACCGGTCGTTTACAGCAGGTATTGGATGTTCTCCTCAATACAAAGCCTTTGGAAAAGTGGCCATTCTCCCAGCTGACCAGAGATTCGGAATTGTTGAAAACATGCTAGAAGAACATCCACTAACCCGGGAAGAGCAACAAAAGTACAGAGAGAGAATGAAAAGACAATTTGACAGGATACATCCCCAAAAGCCACCAGACATTGAAGAGGGTGATTTTATACTTGTTCAGAGCGGGTTTCACGGCAAACAACCAGTAGTGAAAGGGCCTTTCCTCGTCAAGAAGACTACAAAAATGAACAATTTTCCAAAAACTGTTCACTATGAAGATGAAGCTGGGACCACCCAAAAAGCTGCGATTGGAAATGTTCTTCCTTATCATCTCAGGAGAGATGATGATTCTCAAGAGGGGGAAAATGTAACGTGACTCGGGAAATTATTAGTTCAGTGAGTGTTAATGTTGTTGTGACGTTGCCTAGAAACGAGAGTAGAATGATGTGGATAAAAATAATAAAGTAATTTGAGTTGATATTTAGCTATGAATGCGTTTATTTTAATTGCTCTTGAATAATTTACGGTTCAAACCCTATTTGAACGTTACAAAAATCATGGTAATTTATGGTATATTCGGATTCAGCACAAAATTTCTGATATGAATGCTTTTTTTCAAAAATGAAAATTGTCCAAAATTAAGAAAAGTTTGTAGCTATATATATATATAATGAATACGTGCGTATATTTGTTGTAACCAGAAATGCAGTAGCCGTGTGGGTACTCTATGAGTTCGTAGAGACGACTAGAACATGAATATGGACTCCTAACATCTTCAAGCATACCCAGCAATAATTTGCAGCGTATTATTAGCGAATTTTCAAGGAAAATGAAGCTATTGCAATGGCCTCAAAATTTTTAGAATCGACTTTTTCGAAAAATTTTCACACTGAAATCCGTTTTGGAACATTCTGAAACGATCCCTGAAGTTTTTCCAAAAATCATATGTATATATATATATATATATATGTGTCATTCCGGACGATAACTTGAGTAATTGTTTAAAAAAATTTTTTTAGTTTTGCCAAAATGTTTGTAACAACAAACCATAGGTCAAGTTCGTTAACCAGCAATTTTGGACAATCCAAAGTGGTCCAAAATTCAAAAAAACTCCAAAAAAAAAGGGTTTTCCCCGTTTTTTGAGGTTTTTACATTGAAAATCATGGTAATTTATGGTATATTCGGATTCAGCACAAAATTTCTGATATGAATGCTTTTTTCAAAAATGAAAATTGTCCAAAATTAAGAAAAGTTTGTAGCTATATATATATATAATAAATACGTGCGTATATTTGTTGTAACCAGAAATGAAGTAGCCGTGTGGGTACTCTATGAGTTCGTAGAGACGACTAGAACATGAATATGGACTCCTAACATCTTCAAAGCATACCCAGCAATAATTTGCAGCGTATTATTAGCGAATTTTCAAGGAAAATGAAGCTATTGCAATGGCCTCAAAATTTTTAGAATCGACTTTTTCGAAAAATTTTCACACTGAAATCCGTTTTGGAACATTCTGAAACGATCCCTGAAGTTTTTCCAAAAATCATATGTATATATATATATATATATATATATATGTGTCATTCCGGACGATAACTTGAGTAATTGTTTAAAAAAATTTTTTTAGTTTTTGCCAAAATGTTTGTAACAACAAACCATAGGTCAAGTTCGTTAACCAGCAATTTTGGACAATCCAAAGTGGTCCAAAATTCAAAAAAACTCCAAAAAAATGGGTTTTCCCCGTTTTTTGAGGTTTTTACATTGAAAATCATGGTAATTTATGGTATATTCGGATTCAGCACAAAATTTCTGATATGAATGCTTTTTTCAAAAATGAAAATTGTCCAAAATTAAGAAAAGTTTGTAGCTATATATATATATAATGAATACGTGCGTATATTTGTTGTAACCAGAAATGCAGTAGCCGTGTGGGTACTCTATGAGTTCGTAGAGACGACTAGAACATGAATATGGACTCCTAACATCTTCAAAGCATACCCAGCAATAATTTGCAGCGTATTATTAGCGAATTTTCAAGGAAAATGAAGCTATTGCAATGGCCTCAAAATTTTTAGAATCGACTTTTTCGAAAAATTTTCACACTGAAATCCGTTTTGGAACATTCTGAAACGATCCCTGAAGTTTTTCCAAAAATCATATGTATATATATATATATATATATGTGTCATTCCGGACGATAACTTGAGTAATTGTTTAAAAAATTTTTTTAGTTTTTGCCAAAATGTTTGTAACAACAAACCATAGGTCAAGTTCGTTAACCAGCAATTTTGGACAATCCAAAGTGGTCCAAAATTCAAAAAAACTCCAAAAAAATGGGTTTTTCCCCGTTTTTTGAGGTTTTTACATTGAAAATCATGGTAATTTATGGTATATTCGGATTCAGCACAAAATTTCTGATATGAATGCTTTTTTCAAAAATGAAAATTGTCCAAAATTAAGAAAAGTTTGTAGCTATATATATATATAATGAATACGTGCGTATATTTGTTGTAACCAGAAATGCAGTAGCCGTGTGGGTACTCTATGAGTTCGTAGAGACGACTAGAACATGAATATGGACTCCTAACATCTTCAAAGCATACCCAGCAATAATTTGCAGCGTATTATTAGCGAATTTTCAAGGAAAATGAAGCTATTGCAATGGCCTCAAAATTTTTAGAATCGACTTTTTCGAAAAATTTTCACACTGAAATCCGTTTTGGAACATTCTGAAACGATCCCTGAAGTTTTTCCAAAAATCATATGTATATATATATATATATATATATGTGTCATTCCGGACGATAACTTGAGTAATTGTTTAAAAAATTTTTTTAGTTTTTGCCAAAATGTTTGTAACAACAAACCATAGGTCAAGTTCGTTAACCAGCAATTTTGGACAATCCAAAGTGGTCCAAAATTCAAAAAAACTCCAAAAAAAAGGGTTTTCCCCGTTTTTTGAGGTTTTTACATTGAAAATCATGGTAATTTATGGTATATTCGGATTCAGCACAAAATTTCTGATATGAATGCTTTTTTCAAAAATGAAAATTGTCCAAAATTAAGAAAAGTTTGTAGCTATATATATATATAATAAATACGTGCGTATATTTGTTGTAACCAGAAATGAAGTAGCCGTGTGGGTACTCTATGAGTTCGTAGAGACGACTAGAACATGAATATGGACTCCTAACATCTTCAAAGCATACCCAGCAATAATTTGCAGCGTATTATTAGCGAATTTTCAAGGAAAATGAAGCTATTGCAATGGCCTCAAAATTTTTAGAATCGACTTTTTCGAAAAATTTTCACACTGAAATCCGTTTTGGAACATTCTGAAACGATCCCTGAAGTTTTTCCAAAAATCATATGTATATATATATATATATATATATGTGTCATTCCGGACGATAACTTGAGTAATTGTTTAAAAAAATTTTTTTAGTTTTTGCCAAAATGTTTGTAACAACAAACCATAGGTCAAGTTCGTTAACCAGCAATTTTGGACAATCCAAAGTGGTCCAAAATTCAAAAAAACTCCAAAAAAAATGGGTTTTTCCCGTTTTTTGAGGTTTTTACATTGAAAATCATGGTAATTTATGGTATATTCGGATTCAGCACAAAATTTCTGATATGAATGCTTTTTTCAAAAATGAAAATTGTCCAAAATTAAGAAAAGTTTGTAGCTATATATATATATAATAAATACGTGCGTATATTTGTTGTAACCAGAAATGAAGTAGCCGTGTGGGTACTCTATGAGTTCGTAGAGACGACTAGAACATGAATATGGACTCCTAAGACCTTCAAAGCATACCCAGCAATAATTTGCAGCGTATTATTAGCGAATTTTCAAGGAAAATGAAGCTATTGCAATGGCCTCAAAATTTTTAGAATCGACTTTTTCGAAAAATTTTCACACTGAAATCCGTTTTGGAACATTCTGAAACGATCCCTGAAGTTTTTCCAAAAATCATATGTATATATATATATATATATATATATGTGTCATTCCGGACGATAACTTGAGTAATTGTTTAAAAAAATTTTTTTAGTTTTTGCCAAAATGTTTGTAACAACAAACCATAGGTCAAGTTCGTTAACCAGCAATTTTGGACAATCCAAAGTGGTCCAAAATTCAAAAAAACTCCAAAAAAATGGGTTTTTCCCCGTTTTTTGAGGTTTTTACATTGAAAATCATGGTAATTTATGGTATATTCGGATTCAGCACAAAATTTCTGATATGAATGCTTTTTTCAAAAATGAAAATTGTCCAAAATTAAGAAAAGTTTGTAGCTATATATATATATAATGAATACGTGCGTATATTTGTTGTAACCAGAAATGCAGTAGCCGTGTGGGTACTCTATGAGTTCGTAGAGACGACTAGAACATGAATATGGACTCCTAACATCTTCAAAGCATACCCAGCAATAATTTGCAGCGTATTATTAGCGAATTTTCAAGGAAAATGAAGCTATTGCAATGGCCTCAAAATTTTTAGAATCGACTTTTTCGAAAAATTTTCACACTGAAATCCGTTTTGGAACATTCTGAAACGATCCCTGAAGTTTTTCCAAAAATCATATGTATATATATATATATATATATGTGTCATTCCGGACGATAACTTGAGTAATTGTTTAAAAAAATTTTTTTAGTTTTTGCCAAAATGTTTGTAACAACAAACCATAGGTCAAGTTCGTTAACCAGCAATTTTGGACAATCCAAAGTGGTCCAAAATTCAAAAAAACTCCAAAAAAAATGGGTTTTTCCCCGTTTTTTGAGGTTTTTACATTGAAAATCATGGTAATTTATGGTATATTCGGATTCAGCACAAAATTTCTGATATGAATGCTTTTTTCAAAAATGAAAATTGTCCAAAATTAAGAAAAGTTTGTAGCTATATATATATATAATGAATACGTGCGTATATTTGTTGTAACCAGAAATGCAGTAGCCGTGTGGGTACTCTATGAGTTCGTAGAGACGACTAGAACATGAATATGGACTCCTAACATCTTCAAAGCATACCCAGCAATAATTTGCAGCGTATTATTAGCGAATTTTCAAGGAAAATGAAGCTATTGCAATGGCCTCAAAATTTTTAGAATCGACTTTTTCGAAAAATTTTCACACTGAAATCCGTTTTGGAACATTCTGAAACGATCCCTGAAGTTTTTCCAAAAATCATATGTATATATATATATATATATATATGTGTCATTCCGGACGATAACTTGAGTAATTGTTTAAAAAATTTTTTTTAGTTTTTGCCAAAATGTTTGTAACAACAAACCATAGGTCAAGTTCGTTAACCAGCAATTTTGGACAATCCAAAGTGGTCCAAAATTCAAAAAAACTCCAAAAAAAATGGGTTTTCCCCGTTTTTTGAGGTTTTTACATTGAAAATCATGGTAATTTATGGTATATTCGGATTCAGCACAAAATTTCTGATATGAATGCTTTTTTCAAAAATCAAAATTGTCCAAAATTAAGAAAAGTTTGTAGCTATATATATATATAATGAATACGTGCGTATATTTGTTGTAACCAGAAATGCAGTAGCCGTGTGGGTACTCTATGAGTTCGTAGAGACGACTAGAACATGAATATGGACTCCTAACATCTTCAAAGCATACCCAGCAATAATTTGCAGCGTATTATTAGCGAATTTTCAAGGAAAATGAAGCTATTGCAATGGCCTCAAAATTTTTAGAATCGACTTTTTCGAAAAATTTTCACACTGAAATCCGTTTTGGAACATTCTGAAACGATCCCTGAAGTTTTTCCAAAAATCATATGTATATATATATATATATATATATATGTGTCATTCCGGACGATAACTTGAGTAATTGTTTAAAAAATTTTTTTAGTTTTTGCCAAAATGTTTGTAACAACAAACCATAGGTCAAGTTCGTTAACCAGCAATTTTGGACAATCCAAAGTGGTCCAAAATTCAAAAAAACTCCAAAAAAATGGGTTTTTCCCCGTTTTTTGAGGTTTTTACATTGAAAATCATGGTAATTTATGGTATATTCGGATTCAGCACAAAATTTCTGATATGAATGCTTTTTTCAAAAATGAAAATTGTCCAAAATTAAGAAAAGTTTGTAGCTATATATATATATAATGAATACGTGCGTATATTTGTTGTAACCAGAAATGCAGTAGCCGTGTGGGTACTCTATGAGTTCGTAGAGACGACTAGAACATGAATATGGACTCCTAACATCTTCAAAGCATACCCAGCAATAATTTGCAGCGTATTATTAGCGAATTTTCAAGGAAAATGAAGCTATTGCAATGGCCTCAAAATTTTTAGAATCGACTTTTTCGAAAAATTTTCACACTGAAATCCGTTTTGGAACATTCTGAAACGATCCCTGAAGTTTTTCCAAAAATCATATGTATATATATATATATATATATATGTGTCATTCCGGACGATAACTTGAGTAATTGTTTAAAAAATTTTTTTTAGTTTTTGCCAAAATGTTTGTAACAACAAACCATAGGTCAAGTTCGTTAACCAGCAATTTTGGACAATCCAAAGTGGTCCAAAATTCAAAAAAACTCCAAAAAAATGGGTTTTCCCCGTTTTTTGAGGTTTTTACATTGAAAATCATGGTCATTTATGGTATATTCGGATTCAGCACAAAATTTCTGATATGAATGCTTTTTTCAAAAATGAAAATTGTCCAAAATTAAGAAAGTTTGTAGCTATATATATATATAATGAATACGTGCGTATATTTGTTGTAACCAGAAATGCAGTAGCCGTGTGGGTACTCTATGAGTTCGTAGAGACGACTAGAACATGAATATGGACTCCTAACATCTTCAAAGCATACCCAGCAATAATTTGCAGCGTATTATTAGCGAATTTTCAAGGAAAATGAAGCTATTGCAATGGCCTCAAAATTTTTAGAATCGACTTTTTCGAAAAATTTTCACACTGAAATCCGTTTTGGAACATTCTGAAACGATCCCTGAAGTTTTTCCAAAAATCATATGTATATATATATATATATATATATGTGTCATTCCGGACGATAACTTGAGTAATTGTTTAAAAAATTTTTTTTAGTTTTTGCCAAAATGTTTGTAACAACAAACCATAGGTCAAGTTCGTTAACCAGCAATTTTGGACAATCCAAAGTGGTCCAAAATTCAAAAAAACTCCAAAAAAAAGGGTTTTTCCCGTTTTTGAGGTTTTTACATTGAAAATCATGGTAATTTATGGTATATTCGGATTCAGCACAAAATTTCTGATATGAATGCTTTTTTCAAAAATGAAAATTGTCCAAAATTAAGAAAAGTTTGTAGCTATATATATATATAATGAATACGTGCGTATATTTGTTGTAACCAGAAATGCAGTAGCCGTGTGGGTACTCTATGAGTTCGTAGAGACGACTAGAACATGAATATGGACTCCTAACATCTTCAAAGCATACCCAGCAATAATTTGCAGCGTATTATTAGCGAATTTTCAAGGAAAATGAAGCTATTGCAATGGCCTCAAAATTTTTAGAATCGACTTTTTCGAAAAATTTTCACACTGAAATCCGTTTTGGAACATTCTGAAACGATCCCTGAAGTTTTTCCAAAAATCATATGTATATATATATATATATATATATATGTGTCATTCCGGACGATAACTTGAGTAATTGTTTAAAAAAATTTTTTTAGTTTTTGCCAAAATGTTTGTAACAACAAACCATAGGTCAAGTTCGTTAACCAGAAATTTTGGACAATCCAAAGTGGTCCAAAATTCAAAAAAACTCCAAAAAAAATGGGTTTTCCCCGTTTTTTGAGGTTTTTACATTGAAAATTGTAACGTTACATTGACTCGGGAAATTATTAGTTCAGTGAGTGTTAATGTTGTTGTGACGTTGCCTAGAAACGAGAGTAGAATGATGTGGATAAAAATAATAAAGTAATTTGAGTTGATATTTAGCTATGAATGCGTTTATTTTAATTGCTCTTGAATAATTTACGGTTCAAACCCTATTTGAACGTTACAATATGGCGCAGTCGTTTTCAAATACCTACTGCTCTACGTCCCTCCGTGAAATGGAAAGTTTGATGGACACGCAGCTACAAAACAACACCGCTTTTGTGAAGAGGATGATGGATTACATGGCTCAGACTTTCAAGTCCTGTCTGGATGAGGTAAGGTCTACTTCTTTATCCGTTCAAATGGTAGTTCCAAAATTCGATGGGAAACTTCATGATCTAGGAACATGGATGAAAATGTATGAGAAGGCTTGCTCTTGCAATCATTGGAATACAGACGAGAGGAAAATAATCAATCTGATCTCACACCTCACACCTGGAAGTATTGCCGAAAAATGGTATTATTCCATGCTTGGTGAAGAAGAAAATGGTCAATGGGATGTGTGGAGGTCATCATTCCTTACCGCTTTTGGTCAGAATCGTATCCAGTTGGCAATGAATGCAAATAATTGGCACTATCGTGGTGGATCTTTGTTAGAATACTATTATGAAAAGCTAAGGTTATTAACATTAGCATATGGGACTGTTCCCGATCGTGTATTGATCACTATGGTAGTTATGGGCCTTCCTGAGCATATGCAAAGCCTTCTGACAATGTTGGATATTGAAACAAGAGATCAGCTCCAGTCTGCAATTTGCAGATTGAAGCCAAACTCCGGGAGAGTATATATTCAGGGGGATGCTGCTGGTAGAAGTATAGGTGAAAGGAGTAAGACTAGATATGAACGCACGGATGATAGTTCTGATACTAGGACTATGAAATGCGTTCTTTCGTCGTTCTCTTCCATATCAAGCCCATGTCCAGCAGTGGAGGTGTCAGTTGATGGCAAGTTGGTTTCGTGCTTTACTCGATACTGGAGCTTCTGTAAACCTGATTAAGCCCGATATCATCGAGAAGCTGGCTTCAGTAGAATATCCAACTAGAGAAACGTTAAAGAGCTTCAACAATTCAAAGGAAGTTGTCAAATATGTCGTTCAATTTCTGTTGTCTGTTCCTCATCTTGATCACTCAGGAGTTGAATGTAAGGCTTTCTCAGTACCTTCATTATCACATGATCTAATCATCGGAATGCCAACACTTCAAGCCCTGGGGTATACTTTATCGAGTAAGTATGAATTCAAATCCACTAATTCGGTTCAGGAAATCACTGGCGCCTCGCATGGAAGTACTGTTTTTGTCTGTCCCATTTCATTCCATTTGAAAAATGGCAGTTCAATTGTTAAGTTGAAACCATACAGACTATCCAGAGAAAAATATGCTTGGGCTCAAACGAAAATCGAAGATCTTCTCGAGAGGAATATAATTCGACCATCACAATCCGACTATGCCTCCCCATGCGTCATAGTTCCTAAGGAGGATGGCTCTTGGCGGCTTTGTCAAGATTATAGAGAAATTAACAAACATACTGAGCTGGACCCCTTTCCGTTCCCTTTAATAGAGGACATCATCAGCAATTTTGGAGGGTGTTCGTTTTTCTCGAAAATCGATCTCAAAGATGGCTTCAATCAGATACCTATTACTGAAGAAACTAAAAGGTGCACTGCTTTCGTATTGCCTTTTGGCCACTATGAGTATAATTTTCTTCCTTTCGGCTGGAAAAACTCTCCCCCTAAATTTCAGCGTGTGATGACCCAAGTTCTCGGGGATTTGCTGAATGACCCATTGATTTGGGTGTACATTGATGATATCCTTGTAGGAGGCAGATCAATTGAAGAATGTTCCAGCCGGACATCAAAGGTTCTCGCACGTTTGAAGAGAGCTAACCTCAAAATTAATGAAAAAAAAAGTTCTTTTAACAAAACCAGCGTAGTTTTCTTAGGAAGAGTGATCGACGGAAAAACAAAAACTACAAAGGAAGAATCAATTGAAAAGGTGAGGAACATGAAAAGACCCAAAGATTTGCATTCTTTGAGAGTTTTCACTGGGCTAGCTGGACACTTTAGAGCATTTATTCGTGATTTCGCCAAATAATCAGACCTTTAGAGCGGCTCAAATCCAAAGACGTGAAATACGTTTGGGGTCCTGATGAAGAAAAGGCATTCAGATTGATCACGACTAAAATAACCAGCAATCCAATATTACAACTACCTGATTGGGATCTGAAATTTGAATTATGCACGGATGCCTCTAGTTATGCATGTGGGGCAATCCTCTATCAGAGAGAACCATCAAAACCCAAGAATCAGCAACTCAGAGTGATAGGATACTATTCGCACCTGTTCACAAAGCCTGAGTTGAATTACTCCGTTACTGACAAGGAAGGTCTCGCAGTTATAAAAGCCATAGAATACTTCAGAACTTACCTTGAGGGACGTCCATTCCTCATTCACACAGACCACCAAGCTCTGAGTTTCATTCTGAACCTGAAGGAACCGAAAGGTCGTCTAGGTCGTTGGCAGTTATTCCTAATGGGGTTTGAAGTTGAAAATAAACCACCGCAAAGGCAAGGAACTTGAAGACGCAGATGCCCTTTCCCGGCTATGTGTTGATGAAGTTCCGAGCATAAATTTCGTTACTGGTGCCAACGGTAAACAGCAGGTGAACAGGGACCAGGTAATTGAGGTACTCAAGGCATATCATGACAATCCTGATTCGGGGGGACATGATGGATTCATGCGCACGTATCTGAAGCTCAGATCAAGATTCAGTTGGCCAGATATGAAGAA
>CM019180.2:68257699-68301362 GCA_009739505.2 Apolygus lucorum | reverse complement strand
CCTTTTTTATTACAAATTCGCATAATATACGTCAAATTTCATGAAAAATTCATACCCGAACCGATTATGAAATGAACCTTTGGAATCGACCAAGAAAAAAAAATTTTAACACCCCCTCAAAATTTGATGGTTTACGTTTCAAGGTACGTAGAATCCAAAAAAGTCCATTCATGCAGCATGAATTAATGAGCGAATTTTCAAAGAAATCATTCAGTTTAAGGTGTGGTTAAGGAAAGGACCAATGGTGTTGCAATTTGTTGTAGAAAGTTTTTTTTTTCGATTCTTGGTTTATATATATGTATATATGTTTTTATTACATACTTTTACACCAATAATCGACGTCCTGGAAGACGTGAAATCACTGGGCTGAAAGCTGAATCTGGGAGCCCGAAAAGCGTTCTGATTAGGGAAGCTCCAGGACGTAGTTAAAGATGAATGCGACAGATCGCGTTCATGCTCGTATGTTCCCAACCTCATAACAACAAGCCACCTTTTGTTTATCACACATTTTTCTCCTTGATGCGTTACCGCATTAGTAATTAATTTGACGCGTTACCGCATCTAAGTAATTAATTGATAACATTTAGTTATATTCGCGATATGTACGAAAAAATCGTGCGATTTTCAATAATACACTGGGTTTTTAAACGTTTCTATCGGTGGCAGTTGTCGATAAAATATTTGAACGAGGACTCTTTTTTTTTTTTTTTTTTTTTTTTTTTTTTTTTTTTTTTTTTTTTTTTTTTTTTTTTTTTTTTTTTCCCTTCCTTTCTTTCTTTCTTTCTTTCTTTCTTTCTTTCTTTCTTTCTTTCTTTCTTTCTTTCTTTTTTCTTTCCCCAAAACATGATTTTCGCATGAAAATCGCTAATAATACGCTGCAATTATTGCTGGGTATGCTTTGAAGATGTTAGGAGTCCATATTCATGTTCTAGTCGTCTCTACGAACTCATAGAGTACCCACACGGCTACTGCATTTCTGGGTACAACAAAATATACGCACGTATTCATTATATATATATATAGCTACAAACTTTTCTTAATTTTGGACAATTTTCATTTTTGAAAAATGCATTCATATCAGAAATTTTGTGCTGAATCCGAATATACCATATATTACCATGATTTTCAATGTAAAAACCACAAAAAACGGGGAAAAACCCATTTTTTTGGGAGTTTTTTTGAATTTTGGACCACTTTGGATTGTCCAAAATGCTGGTTAACGAACTTGACCTATGGTTTGGTGCTACAAACATTTTGGCAAAAACTAAAAAAAAATTTTAAACATTACTCAAGTTATCGTCCGGAATGACACATATGTGTATATATATATATATATACATATGATTTTTGGAAAAACTTCAGGGATCGTTTCAGAATGTTCCCAAAACGGATTTCAGTGTGAAAATTTTTCGAAAAAGTCGATTCTAAAAATTTTGAGGCCATTGCAATAGCTTCATTTTCCTTGAAAATTCGCTAATAATACGCTGCAAATTATTGCTGGGTATGCTTTGAAGATGTTAGGAGTCCATATTCATGTTCTAGTCGTCTCTACGAATCATAGAGTACCCACACGGCTACTGCATTTCTGGGTACAACAATATACGCACGTATTCATTATATATATATATAGCTACAAACTTTTCTTAATTTGGACAATTTTCATTTTTGAAAAATGCATTCATATCAGAAATTTTGTGCTGAATCCGAATATACCATATATTACCATGATTTTCAATGTAAAAACCACAAAAAACGGGAAAACCCATTTTTTTTGGGAGTTTTTTTGAATTTTGGACCACTTTGGATTGTCCAAAATTGCTGGTTAACGAACTTGACCTATGGTTTGGTTGCTACAAACATTTTGGCAAAAACTAAAAAAAATTTTTAAACATTTACTCAAGTTATCGTCCGGAATGACACATATGTGTATATATATATATATATATACATATGATTTTTGGAAAAACTTCAGGGATCGTTTCAGAATGTTCCAAAACGGATTTCAGGGTGAAAATTTTTCGAAAAAGTCGATTCTAAAAATTTTGAGGCCATTGCAATAGCTTCATTTTCCTTGAAAATTCGCTAATAATACGCTGCAAATTATTGCTGGGTATGCTTTGAAGATGTTAGGAGTCCATATTCATGTTCTAGTTCGTCTCTACGAACTCATAGAGTACCCACACGGCTACTGCATTTCTGGGTACAACAAATATACGCACGTATTCATTATATATATATATAGCTACAAACTTTTCTTAATTTTGGACAATTTTCATTTTTGAAAAATGCCATTCATATCAGAAATTTTGTGCTGAATCCGAATATACCATATATTACCATGATTTTCAATGTAAAAACCACAAAAAACGGGAAAAACCCATTTTTTTGGGAGTTTTTTTGAATTTTGGACCACTTTGGATTGTCCAAAATTGCTGGTTAACGAACTTGACCTATGGTTTGTTGCTACAAACATTTTGGCAAAAACTAAAAAAAATTTTTAAACATTTACTCAAGTTATCGTCCGGAATGACACATAGTGTATATATATATATATATATACATATGATTTTGGAAAAACTTCAGGGATCGTTTCAGAATGTTCCAAAACGGATTTCAGTGTGAAAATTTTTCGAAAAAGTCGATTCTAAAAATTTTGAGGCCATTGCAATAGCTTCATTTTCCTTTGAAAATTCGCTAATAATACGCTGCAAATTATTGCTGGGTATGCTTTGAAGATGTTAGGAGTCCATATTCATGTTCTAGTCGTCTCTACGAACTCATAGAGTACCCACACGGCTACTGCATTTCTGGGTACAACAAATATACGCTACGTATTCATTATATATATATATAGCTACAAACTTTCTTAATTTTGGACAATTTTCATTTTTGAAAAATGCATTCATATCAGAAATTTTGTGCTGAATCCGAATATACCATATATTACCATGATTTTCAATGTAAAAAACCACAAAAAACGGGAAAAACCCATTTTTTTGGGAGTTTTTTTGAATTTTGGACCACTTTGGATTGTCCAAAATTGCTGGTTAACGAACTTGACCTATGGTTTGGTGCTACAAACATTTTGGCAAAAACTAAAAAAAAATTTTTAAACAATTTACTCAAGTTATCGTCCGGAATGACACATATATATATATATATATATATACATATGATTTTTGGAAAAACTTCAGGGATCGTTTCAGAATGTTCCAAAACGGATTTCAGTGTGAAAATTTTTCGAAAAAGTCGATTCTAAAAATTTTGAGGCCATTGCAATAGCTTCATTTTCCTTTGAAAATTCGCTAATAATACGCTGCAAATTATTGCTGGGTATGCTTTGAAGATGTTAGGAGTCCATATTCATGTTCTAGTCGTCTCTACGAACTCATAGAGTACCCACACGGCTACTGCATTTCTGGGTACAACAAATATACGCTACGTATTCATTATATATATATATAGCTACAAACTTTTCTTAATTTTGGACAATTTTCATTTTTGAAAAATGCATTCATATCAGAAATTTTGTGCTGAATCCGAATATACCATATATTACCATGATTTTCAATGTAAAAACCACAAAAAACGGGAAAAACCCATTTTTTTGGGAGTTTTTTTGAATTTTGGACCACTTTGGATTGTCCAAAATTGCTGGTTAACGAACTTGACCTATGGTTTGTTGCTACAAACATTTTGGCAAAAACTAAAAAAAAAATTTTTAAACATTACTCAAGTTATCGTCCGGAATGACACATATGTGTATATATATATATATATATACATATGATTTTTGGAAAAACTTCAGGGATCGTTTCAGAATGTTCCAAAACGGATTTCAGTGTGAAAATTTTTCGAAAAAGTCGATTCTAAAAATTTTGAGGCCATTGCAATAGCTTCATTTTCCTTTGAAAATTCGCTAATAATACGCTGCAAATTATTGCTGGGTATGCTTTGAAGATGTTAGGAGTCCATATTCATGTTCTAGTCGTCTCTACGAACTCATAGAGTACCCACACGGCTACTGCATTTCTGGGTACAACAAATATACGCACGTATTCATTATATATATATATAGCTACAAACTTTTCTTAATTTTGGACAATTTTCATTTTTGAAAAATGCATTCATATCAGAAATTTTGTGCTGAATCCGAATATACCATATATTACCATGATTTTCAATGTAAAAACCACAAAAAACGGGAAAAAACCCATTTTTTTTGGGAGTTTTTTTTGAATTTTGGACCACTTTGGATTGTCCAAAATTGCTGGTTAAACGAACTTGACCTATGGTTTGGTGCTACAAACATTTTGGCAAAAACTAAAAAAAAATTTTAAACATTTACTCAAGTTATCGTCCGGAATGACACATATGTGTATATATATATATATATATACATATGATTTTTGGAAAAACTTCAGGGATCGTTTCAGAATGTTCCAAAACGGATTTCAGTGTGAAAATTTTTCGAAAAGTCGATTCTAAAAATTTTGAGGCCATTGCAATAGCTTCATTTTCCTTGAAAATTCGCTAATAATACGCTGCAAATTATTGCTGGGTATGCTTTGAAGATGTTAGGAGTCCATATTCATGTTCTAGTCGTCTCTACGAACTCATAGAGTACCCACACGGCTACTGCATTTCTGGGTACAACAAATATACGCACGTATTCATTATATATATATATAGCTACAAACTTTTCTTAATTTTGGACAATTTTCATTTTTGAAAAATGCATTCATATCAGAAATTTTGTGCTGAATCCGAATATACCATATATTACCATGATTTTCAATGTAAAAACCACAAAAAACCGGGAAAAACCCATTTTTTTGGGAGTTTTTTTGAATTTTGGACCACTTTGGATTGTCCCAAAATTGCTGGTTAACGAACTTGACCTATGGTTTGGTGCTACAAACATTTTGGCAAAAACTAAAAAAAAATTTTTAAACATTTACTCAAGTTATCGTCCGGAATGACACATATGTGTATATATATATATATATATACATATGATTTTTGGAAAAACTTCAGGGATCGTTTCAGAATGTTCCAAAACGGATTTTCAGTGTGAAAATTTTTCGAAAAAGTCGATTCTAAAAATTTTGAGGCCATTGCAATAGCTTCATTTTCCTTGAAAATTCGCTAATAATACGCTGCAAATTATTGCTGGGTATGCTTTGAAGATGTTAGGAGTCCATATTCATGTTCTAGTCGTCTCTACGAACTCATAGAGTACCCACACGGCTACTGCATTTCTGGGTACAACAAATATACGCACGTATTCATTATATATATATATAGCTACAAACTTTTCTTAATTTTGGACAATTTTCATTTTTGAAAAATGCATTCATATCAGAAATTTTGTGCTGAATCCGAATATACCATATATTACCATGATTTTCAATGTAAAAACCACAAAAAACGGGAAAAACCCCATTTTTTTGGGAGTTTTTTTTGAATTTTGGACCACTTTGGATTGTCCAAAATTGCTGGTTAACGAACTTGACCTATGGTTTGGTGCTACAAACATTTTGGCAAAAACTAAAAAAAAATTTTTAAACATTTACTCAAGTTATCGTCCGGAATGACACATATGTATATATATATATATATATACATATGATTTTTGGAAAAACTTCAGGGATCGTTTCAGAATGTTCCAAAACGGATTTCAGTGTGAAAATTTTTCGAAAAAGTCGATTCTAAAAATTTTGAGGCCATTGCAATAGCTTCATTTTCTTGAAAATTCGCTAATAATACGCTGCAAATTATTGCTGGGTATGCTTTGAAGATGTTAGGAGTCCATATTCATGTTCTAGTCGTCTCTACGAACTCATAGAGTACCCACACGGCTACTGCATTTCTGGGTACAACAAATATACGCATCGTATTCATTATATATATATATAGCTACAAACTTTTCTTAATTTTGGACAATTTTCATTTTTGAAAAATGCATTCATATCAGAAATTTGTGCTGAATCCGAATATACCATATATTACCATGATTTTCAATGTAAAAACCACAAAAACGGGAAAAACCCATTTTTTTGGAGTTTTTTTGAATTTTGGACCACTTTGGATTGTCCAAAATTGCTGGTTAACGAACTTGACCTATGGTTTGGTGCTACAAACATTTTGGCAAAAACTAAAAAAAAAATTTTTAAACATTTACTCAAGTTATCGTCCGGAATGACACATATGTATATATATATATATATATACATATGATTTTGGAAAAACTTCAGGGATCGTTTCAGAATGTTCCAAAACGGATTTCAGTGTGAAAATTTTTCGAAAAAGTCGATTCTAAAAATTTTGAGGCCATTGCAATAGCTTCATTTTCCTTGAAAATTCGCTAATAATACGCTGCAAATTATTGCTGGGTATGCTTTGAAGATGTTAGGAGTCCATATTCATGTTCTAGTCGTCTCTACGAACTCATAGAGTACCCACACGGCTACTGCATTTCTGGGTACAACAAATATACGCACGTATTCATTATATATATATATAGCTACAAACTTTTCTTAATTTTGGACAATTTTCATTTTTGAAAAATGCATTCATATCAGAAATTTTGTGCTGAATCCGAATATACCATATATTACCATGATTTTCAATGTAAAAACCACAAAAAACGGGAAAAACCCATTTTTTTGGGAGTTTTTTTGAATTTTGGACCACTTTGGATTGTCCAAAATTGCTGGTTAACGAACTTGACCTATGGTTTGGTGCTACAAACATTTTGGCAAAAACTAAAAAAAAATTTTTAAACATTACTCAAGTTATCGTCCGGAATGACACATATGTGTATATATATATATATATACATATGATTTTTGGAAAAACTTCAGGGATCGTTTCAGAATGTTCCAAAACGGATTTCAGTGTGAAAATTTTTCGAAAAAGTCGATTCTAAAAATTTTGAGGCCATTGCAATAGCTTCATTTTCTTTGAAAATTCGCTAATAATACGCTGCAAATTATTGCTGGGTATGCTTTGAAGATGTTAGGAGTCCATATTCATGTTCTAGTCGTCTCTACGAACTCATAGAGTACCCACACGGCTACTGCATTTCTGGGTACAACAAATATACGCACGTATTCATTATATATATATATAGCTACAAACTTTTCTTAATTTTGGACAATTTTCATTTTTGAAAAATGCATTCATATCAGAAATTTTGTGCTGAATCCGAATATACCATATATTACCATGATTTTCAATGTAAAAACCACAAAAAACGGGAAAAACCCATTTTTTTGGGAGTTTTTTTGAATTTTGGACCACTTTGGATTGTCCAAAATTGCTGGTTAACGAACTTGACCTATGGTTTGGTGCTACAAACATTTTGGCAAAAACTAAAAAAAAATTTTTAAACATTTACTCAAGTTATCGTCCGGAATGACACATATGTGTATATATATATATATATACATATGATTTTTGGAAAAACTTCAGGGATCGTTTCAGAATGTTCCAAAACGGATTTCAGTGTGAAAATTTTTCGAAAAAGTCGATTCTAAAAATTTTGAGGCCATTGCAATAGCTTCATTTTCCTTGAAAATTCGCTAATAATACGCTGCAAATTATTGCTGGGTATGCTTTGAAGATGTTAGGAGTCCATATTCATGTTCTAGTCGTCTCTACGAACTCATAGAGTACCCACACGGCTACTGCATTTCTGGGTACAACAAATATACGCACGTATTCATTATATATATATATAGCTACAAACTTTTCTTAATTTTGGACAATTTTCATTTTTGAAAAATGCATTCATATCAGAAATTTTGTGCTGAATCCGAATATACCATATATTACCATGATTTTCAATGTAAAAACCACAAAAAACGGGAAAAACCCATTTTTTTGGGAGTTTTTTTGAATTTTGGACCACTTTGGATTGTCCAAAATTGCTGGTTAACGAACTTGACCTATGGTTTGGTGCTACAAACATTTTGGCAAAAACTAAAAAAAAATTTTTAAACATTTACTCAAGTTATCGTCCGGAATGACACATATGTGTATATATATATATATATATACATATGATTTTTGGAAAAACTTCAGGGATCGTTTCAGAATGTTCCAAAACGGATTTCAGTGTGAAAATTTTTCGAAAAAGTCGATTCTAAAAATTTTGAGGCCATTGCAATAGCTTCATTTTCCTTTGAAAATTCGCTAATAATACGCTGCAAATTATTGCTGGGTATGCTTTGAAGATGTTAGGAGTCCATATTCATGTTCTAGTCGTCTCTACGAACTCATAGAGTACCCACACGGCTACTGCATTTCTGGGTACAACAAATATACGCACGTATTCATTATATATATATATAGCTACAAACTTTTCTTAATTTTGGACAATTTTCATTTTTGAAAAATGCATTCATATCAGAAATTTTGTGCTGAATCCGAATATACCATATATTACCATGATTTTCAATGTAAAAACCACAAAAAACGGGAAAAACCCATTTTTTGGGAGTTTTTTTGAATTTTGGACCACTTTGGATTGTCCAAAATTGCTGGTTAACGAACTTGACCTATGGTTTGTTGCTACAAACATTTTGGCAAAAACTAAAAAAAATTTTAAACATACTCAAGTTATCGTCCGGAATGACACATATATATATATATATATATATATACATATGATTTTTGGAAAAACTTCAGGGATCGTTTCAGAATGTTCCAAAACGGATTTCAGTGTGAAAATTTTTCGAAAAAAGTCGATTCTAAAAATTTTGAGGCCATTGCAATAGCTTCATTTTCCTTGAAAATTCGCTAATAATACGCTGCAAATTATTGCTGGGTATGCTTTGAAGATGTTAGGAGTCCATATTCATGTTCTAGTCGTCTCTACGAACTCATAGAGTACCCACACGGCTACTGCATTTCTGGGTACAACAAATATACGCTCGTATTCATTATATATATATATAGCTACAAACTTTTCTTAATTTTGGACAATTTTCATTTTTGAAAAATGCATTCATATCAGAAATTTTGTGCTGAATCCGAATATACCATATATTACCATGATTTTCAATGTAAAAACCACAAAAAACGGGAAAAACCCATTTTTTTGGGAGTTTTTTTTAATTTTGGACCACTTTGGATTGTCCAAAATTGCTGGTAACGAACTTGACCTATGGTTTGTTGCTACAAACATTTGGCAAAAACTAAAAAAAATTTTAAACAATTACTCAAGTTATCGTCCGGAATGACACATATATATATATATATATATATACATATGATTTTTGGAAAAACTTCAGGGATCGTTTCAGAATGTTCCAAAACGGATTTCAGTGTGAAATTTTCTCGAAAAAGTCGATTCTAAAAATTTTGAGGCCATTGCAATAGCTTCATTTTTTTTGAAAATTTGCTAATAATACGCTGCAAATTATTGCTGGGTATGCTTTGAAGATGTTAGGAGTCCATATTCATGTTCTAGTCGTCTCTACGAACTCATAGAGTACCCACACGGCTACTGCATTTCTGGGTACAACAAATATACGCTCGTATTCATCATATATATATATATAGCTACAAACTTTTCTTAATTTTGGACAATTTTCATTTTTGAAAAATGCATTCATATCAGAAATTTTGTGCTGAATCCGAATACCATATATTACCATGATTTTCAATGTAAAAACCACAAAAAACGGGAAAAACCCATTTTTTTTGGGAGTTTTTTTGAATTTTGGACCACTTTGGATTGTCCAAAATTGCTGGTTAACGAACTTGACCTATGGTTTGGTTGCTACAAACATTTTGGCAAAAACTAAAAAAAAAATTTTTAAACAATTACTCAAGTTATCGTCCGGAATGACACATATATATATATATATATATATACATATGATTTTTGGAAAAACTTCAGGGATCGTTTCAGAATGTTCCAAAACGGATTTCAGTGTGAAAATTTTTCGAAAAAGTCGATTCTAAAAATTTTGAGGCCATTGCAATAGCTTCATTTTCTTTGAAAATTCGCTAATAATACGCTGCAAATTATTGCTGGGTATGCTTTGAAGATGTTAGGAGTCCATATTCATGTTCTAGTCGTCTCTACGAACTCATAGAGTACCCACACGGCTACTGCATTTCTGGGTACAACAAATATACGCTCGTATTCATTATATATATATATAGCTACAAACTTTTCTTAATTTTGGACAATTTTCATTTTTGAAAAATGCATTCATATCAGAAATTTTGTGCTGAATCCGAATATACCATATATTACCATGATTTTCAATGTAAAAACCACAAAAAACGGGAAAAACCCATTTTTTTGGGAGTTTTTTTGAATTTTGGACCACTTTGGATTGTCCAAAATTGCTGGTTAACGAACTTGACCTATGGTTTGTTGCTACAAACATTTTGGCAAAACTAAAAAAAAATTTTTAAACAATTACTCAAGTTATCGTCCGGAATGACACATATATATATATATATATATATATACATATGATTTTTGGAAAAACTTCAGGGATCGTTTCAGAATGTTCCAAAACGGATTTCAGTGTGAAAATTTTTCGAAAAAGTCGATTCTAAAAATTTTGAGGCCATTGCAATAGCTTCATTTTCTTTGAAATTCGCTAATAATACGCTGCAAATTATTGCTGGGTATGCTTTGAAGATGTTAGGAGTCCATATTCATGTTCTAGTCGTCTCTACGAACTCATAGAGTACCCACACGGCTACTGCATTTCTGGGTACAACAAATATACGCTCGTATTCATTATATATATATATAGCTACAAACTTTCTTAATTTGGACAATTTTCATTTTTGAAAAATGCATTCATATCAGAAATTTTGTGCTGAATCCGAATATACCATATATTACCATGATTTTCAATGTAAAAACCACAAAAAACGGGAAAAAACCCATTTTTTTGGGAGTTTTTTTGAATTTTGGACCACTTTGGATTGTCCAAAATGCTGGTTAACGAACTTGACCTATGGTTTGGTGCTACAAACATTTTGGCAAAACTAAAAAAAAATTTTAAACAATTACTCAAGTTATCGTCCGGAATGACACATATATATATATATATATATATACATATGATTTTGGAAAAACTTCAGGGATCGTTTCAGAATGTTCCAAAACGGATTTCAGTGTGAAAATTTTTCGAAAAAGTCGATTCTAAAAATTTTGAGGCCATTGCAATAGCTTCATTTTCTTTGAAAATTCGCTAATAATACGCTGCAAATTATTGCTGGTATGCTTTGAAGATGTTAGGAGTCCATATTCATGTTCTAGTCGTCTCTACGAACTCATAGAGTACCCACACGGCTACTGCATTTCTGGGTACAACAAATATACGCTCGTATCATTATATATATATATAGCTACAAACTTTTCTTAATTTTGGACAATTTTCATTTTTGAAAAATGCATTCATATCAGAAATTTTGTGCTGAATCCGAATATACCATATATTACCATGATTTTCAATGTAAAAACCACAAAAAACGGGAAAAAACCCATTTGTTTGGGAGTTTTTTTTGAATTTTGGACCACTTTGGATTGTCCAAATTGCTGGTTAACGAACTTGACCTATGGTTGTTGCTACAAACATTTTGGCAAAAACTAAAAAAAAATTTTAAACAATTACTCAAGTTATCGTCCGAATGACACATATATATATATATATATATATACATATGATTTTTGGAAAAACTTCAGGGATCGTTTCAGAATGTTCCAAAACGGATTTCAGTGTGAAAATTTTTCGAAAAAGTCGATTCTAAAAATTTTGAGGCCATTGCAATAGCTTCATTTTCTTGAAAATTCGCTAATAATACGCTGCAAATTATTGCTGGGTATGCTTTGAAGATGTTAGGAGTCCATATTCATGTTCTAGTCGTCCTCTACGAACTCATAGAGTACCCACACGGCTACTGCATTTCTGGGTACAACAAATATACGCACGTATTCATTATATATATATATAGCTACAAACTTTTCTTAATTTTGGACAATTTTCATTTTTGAAAAATGCATTCATATCAGAAATTTTGTGCTGAATCCGAATATACCATATATTACCATGATTTTCAATGTAAAAACCACAAAAAACGGGAAAAACCCATTTTTTTGGAGTTTTTTTGAATTTTGGACCACTTTGGATTGTCCAAAATTGCTGGTTAACGAACTTGACCTATGGTTTGTTGCTACAAACATTTTGGCAAAAACTAAAAAAAAATTTTTAAACAATTACTCAAGTTATCGTCCGGAATGACACATATATATATATATATATATACATATGATTTTTGGAAAAACTTCAGGGATCGTTTCAGAATGTTCCAAAACGGATTTCAGTGTGAAAATTTTTCGAAAAAGTCGATTCTAAAAATTTTGAGGCCATTGCAATAGCTTCATTTTCCTTGAAAATTCGCTAATAATACGCTGCAAATTATTGCTGGGTATGCTTTGAAGATGTTAGGAGTCCATATTCATGTTCTAGTCGTCTCTACGAACTCATAGAGTACCCACACGGCTACTGCATTTCTGGGTACAACAAATATACGCTTCGTATTCATTATATATATATATAGCTACAAACTTTTCTTAATTTTGGACAATTTTCATTTTTGAAAAATGCATTCATATCAGAAATTTTGTGCTGAATCCGAATATACCATATATTACCATGATTTTCAATGTAAAAACCACAAAAAACGGGAAAAACCCATTTTTTTGGAGTTTTTTTGAATTTTGGACCACTTTGGATTGTCCAAAATTGCTGGTTAACGAACTGACCTATGGTTTGTTGCTACAAACATTTTGGCAAAAACTAAAAAAAAAATTTTAAACAATTACTCAAGTTATCGTCCGGAATGACACATATATATATATATATATATATACATATGATTTTTTGGAAAAACTCAGGGATCGTTTCAGAATGTTCCAAAACGGATTTCAGTGTGAAAATTTTTCGAAAAAGTCGATTCTAAAAATTTTGAGGCCATTGCAATAGCTTCATTTCTTTGAAAATTCGCTAATAATACGCTGCAAATTATTGCTGGGTATGCTTTGAAGATGTTAGGAGTCCATATTCATGTTCTAGTCGTCTCTACGAACTCATAGAGTACCCACACGGCTACTGCATTTCTGGGTACAACAAATATACGCTCGTATTCATTATATATATATATAGCTACAAACTTTTCTTAATTTTGGACAATTTTCATTTTTGAAAAATGCATTCATATCAGAAATTTTGTGCTGAATCCGAATATACCATATATTACCATGATTTTCAATGTAAAAACCACAAAAAACGGGAAAAAACCCATTTTTTTGGGAGTTTTTTTGAATTTTGGACCACTTTGGATTGTCCAAAATTGCTGGTTAACGAACTTGACCTATGGTTTGTTGCTACAAACATTTTGGCAAAAACTAAAAAAAATTTTAAACAATTACTCAAGTTATCGTCCGGAATGACACATATATATATATATATATATATACATATGATTTTTGGAAAAACTTCAGGGATCGTTTCAGAATGTTCCAAACGGATTTCAGTGTGAAAATTTTCGAAAAATGTCGATTCTAAAAATTTGAGGCCATTGCAATAGCTTCATTTTCTTTGAAAATTCGCTAATAATACGCTGCAAATTATTGCTGGGTATGCTTTGAAGATGTTAGGAGTCCATATTCATGTTCTAGTCGTCTCTACGAACTCATAGAGTACCCACACGGCTACTGCATTTCTGGTACAACAAATATACGCTCGTATTCATTATATATATATATAGCTACAAACTTTTCTTAATTTTGGACAATTTTCATTTTTGAAAAATGCATTCATATCAGAAATTTTGTGCTGAATCCGAATATACCATATATTACCATGATTTTCAATGTAAAAACCACAAAAACGGGAAAAACCCATTTTTTTGGGAGTTTTTTTTGAATTTTGGACCACTTTGGATTGTCCAAAATTGCTGGTTAACGAACTTGACCTATGGTTTGTTGCTACAAACATTTTGGCAAAAACTAAAAAAAAAATTTTAAACAATTACTCAAGTTATCGTCCGGAATGACACATATATATATATATATATATATACATATGATTTTTGGAAAAACTTCAGGGATCGTTTCAGAATGTTCCAAAACGGATTTCAGTGTGAAAATTTTTCGAAAAAGTCGATTCTAAAAATTTTGAGGCCATTGCAATAGCTTCATTTTCTTTGAAAATTCGCTAATAATACGCTGCAAATTATTGCTGGGTATGCTTTGAAGATGTTAGGAGTCCATATTCATGTTCTAGTCGTCTCTACGAACTCATAGAGTACCCACACGGCTACTGCATTTCTGGTACAAACAAATATACGCTCGTATTCATTATATATATATATAGCTACAAACTTTTCTTAATTTTGGACAATTTTCATTTTTGAAAAATGCATTCATATCAGAAATTTTGTGCTGAATCCGAATATACCATATATTACCATGATTTTCAATGTAAAAACCACAAAAACGGGAAAAAACCCATTTTTTTGGGAGTTTTTTTGAATTTTGGACCACTTTGGATTGTCCAAAATTGCTGGTTAACGAACTTGACCTATGGTTTGTTGCTACAAACATTTTGGCAAAAACTAAAAAAAAAATTTTAAACAATACTCAAGTTATCGTCCGGAATGACACATATATATATATATATATATATACATATGATTTTTGGAAAAAAACTTCAGGGATCGTTTCAGAATGTTCCAAAACGGATTTTCAGTGTGAAAATTTTTCGAAAAAAGTCGATTCTAAAATTTTGAGGCCATTGCAATAGCTTCATTTTCTTTGAAAATTCGCTAATAATACGCTGCAAATTATTGCTGGGTATGCTTTGAAGATGTTAGGAGTCCATATTCATGTTCTAGTCGTCTCTACGAACTCATAGAGTACCCACACGGCTACTGCATTTCTGGGTACAACAAATATACGCTCGTATTCATTATATATATATATAGCTACAAACTTTTCTTAATTTTGGACAATTTCATTTTTGAAAAATGCATTCATATCAGAAATTTTGTGCTGAATCCGAATATACCATATATTACCATGATTTTCAATGTAAAACCACAAAAAACGGGAAAAACCCATTTTTTTGGGAGTTTTTTTGAATTTTGGACCACTTTGGATTGTCCAAAATTGCTGGTTAACGAACTTGACCTATGGTTTGTTGCTACAAAACATTTGGCAAAAACTAAAAAAAAAATTTTAAACAATTACTCAAGTTATCGTCCGGAATGACACATATATATATATATATATATATACATATGATTTTTGGAAAAACTTCAGGGATCGTTTCAGAATGTTCCAAACGGATTTTCAGTGTGAAAATTTTTCGAAAAAGTCGATTCTAAAATTTTTGAGGCCATTGCAATAGCTTCATTTTCTTTGAAAATTCGCTAATAATACGCTGCAAATTATTGCTGGGTATGCTTTGAAGATGTTAGGAGTCCATATTCATTTCTAGTCGTCTCTACGAACTCATAGAGTACCCACACGGCTACTGCATTTCTGGGTACAACAAATATACGCTCGTATTCATATATATATATATAGCTACAAACTTTTCTTAATTTTGGACAATTTTCATTTTTGAAAAATGCATTCATATCAGAAATTTTGTGCTGAATCCGAATATACCATATATTACCATGATTTTCAATGTAAAAACCACAAAAAACGGGAAAAACCCATTTTTTTGGGAGTTTTTTTGAATTTTGGACCACTTTGGATTGTCCAAAATTGCTGGTTAACGAACTTGACCTATGGTTTGTTGCTACAAACATTTTGGCAAAAACTAAAAAAAAAATTTTAAACAATTACTCAAGTTATCGTCCGGAATGACACATATATATATATATATATATACATATGATTTTTGGAAAAACTCAGGGATCGTTTCAGAATGTTCCAAAAACGGAATTTCAGTGTGAAAATTTTTCGAAAAAGTCGATTCTAAAAATTTTGAGGCCATTGCAATAGCTTCATTTCTTTGAAAATTCGCTAATAATACGCTGCAAATTATTGCTGGGTATGCTTTGAAGATGTTAGGAGTCCATATTCATGTTCTAGTCGTCTCTACGAACTCATAGAGTACCCACACGGCTACTGCATTTCTGGGTACAACAAATATACGCTCGTATTCATTATATATATATATAGCTACAAACTTTTCTTAATTTTGGACAATTTTCATTTTTGAAAAATGCATTCATATCAGAAATTTTGTGCTGAATCCGAATATACCATATATTACCATGATTTTCAATGTAAAAACCACAAAAAACGGGAAAACCCATTTTTTTGGGAGTTTTTTTGAATTTTGGACCACTTTGGATTGTCCAAAATTGCTGGTTAACGAACTTGACCTATGGTTTGTTGCTACAAACATTTTTGGCAAAAACTAAAAAAAAATTTTTAAACAATTACTCAGTTATCGTCCGGAATGACACATATATATATATATATATATATACATATGATTTTTGGAAAAACTTCAGGGATCGTTTCAGAATGTTCCAAAACGGATTTCAGTGTGAAAATTTTTCGAAAAAGTCGATTCTAAAAATTTTGAGGCCATTGCAATAGCTTCATTTTCTTTGAAAATTCGCTAATAATACGCTGCAAATTATTGCTGGGTATGCTTTGAAGATGTTAGGAGTCCATATTCATGTTCTAGTCGTCTCTACGAACTCATAGAGTACCCACACGGCTACTGCATTTCTGGTACAACAAATATACGCTCGTATTCATTATATATATATATAGCTACAAACTTTTCTTAATTTTGGACAATTTTCATTTTTGAAAAAATGCATTCATATCAGAAATTTTGTGCTGAATCCGAATATACCATATATTACCATGATTTTCAATGTAAAAACCACAAAAAACGGGAAAAACCATTTTTTTTGGAGTTTTTTGAATTTTGGACCACTTTGGATTGTCCAAAATTGCTGGTTAACGAACTTGACCTATGGTTTGTTGCTACAAAACATTTTGGCAAAAACTAAAAAAAAATTTTAAACAATTACTCAAGTTATCGTCCGGAATGACACATATATATATATATATATATATATACATATGATTTTTGGAAAAACTTCAGGGATCGTTTCAGAATGTTCCAAAACGGATTTCAGTGTGAAAATTTTTCGAAAAAGTCGATTCTAAAAATTTTGAGGCCATTGCAATAGCTCATTTTCTTTGAAAATTCGCTAATAGACGCTGCAAATTATTGCTGGGTATGCTTTGAAGATGTTAGGAGTCCATATTCATGTTCTAGTCGTCTCTACGAACTCATAGAGTACCCACACGGCTACTGCATTTCTGGGTACAACAAATATACGCTCGTATTCATTATATATATATATAGCTACAAACTTTTCTTAATTTTGGACAATTTTCATTTTTGAAAAATGCATTCATATCAGAAATTTTGTGCTGAATCCGAATATACCATATATTACCATGATTTTCAATGTAAAAACCACAAAAAACGGGAAAAACCCATTTTTTTGGAGTTTTTTTGAATTTTGGACCACTTTGGATTGTCCAAAATTGCTGGTTAACGAACTTGACCTATGGTTTGTTGCTACAAACATTTTGGCAAAACTAAAAAAAAATTTTTAAACAATTACTCAAGTTATCGTCCGGAATGACACATATATATATATATATATATATACATATGATTTTTGGAAAAACTTCAGGGATCGTTTCAGAATGTTCCAAAACGGATTTCAGTGTGAAAATTTTTCGAAAAAGTCGATTCTAAAATTTTGAGGCCATTGCAATAGCTTCATTTTCTTTGAAAATTCGCTAATAATACGCTGCAAATTATTGCTGGGTATGCTTTGAAGATGTTAGGAGTCCATATTCATGTTCTAGTCGTCTCTACGAACTCATAGAGTACCCACACGGCTACTGCATTTCTGGGTTACAACAAATATACGCTCGTATTCATTATATATATATATAGCTACAAACTTTTCTTAATTTTGGACAATTTTCATTTTTGAAAAAATGCATTCATATCAGAAATTTTGTGCTGAATCCGAATATACCATAATATTACCATGATTTTCAATGTAAAAACCTCAAAAAACGGGAAAAACCCATTTTTTGGAGTTTTTTGAATTTTGGACCACTTTGGATTGTCCAAAATTGCTGGTTAACGAACTTGACCTATGGTTTGTTGCTACAAACATTTTGGCAAAAACTAAAAAAAATTTTTAAACAATTACTCAAGTTATCGTCCGGAATGACACATATATATATATATATATATATATACATATGATTTTTGGAAAAACTTCAGGGATCGTTTCAGAATGTTCCAAAACGGATTTCAGTGTGAAAATTTTTCGAAAAAGTCGATTCTAAAAATTTTGAGGCCATTGCAATAGCTTCATTTTCTTTGAAAATTCGCTAATAATACGCTGCAAATTATTGCTGGGTATGCTTTGAAGATGTTAGGAGTCCATATTCATGTTCTAGTCGTCTCTACGAACTCATAGAGTACCCACACGGCTACTGCATTTCTGGTTACAACAAATATACGCTACGTATTCATTATATATATATATAGCTACAAACTTTTCTTAATTTTGGACAATTTTCATTTTTGAAAAAATGCATTCATATCAGAAATTTTGTGCTGAATCCGAATATACCATAATATTACCATGATTTTCAATGTAAAAACCATCAAAAAACGGGAAAAAACCCATTTTTTTGGAGTTTTTTTGAATTTTGGACCACTTTGGATTGTCCAAAATTGCTGGTTAACGAACTTGACCTATGGTTTGTTGCTACAAACATTTTGGCAAAAACTAAAAAAAAATTTTTAAACAATTACTCAAGTTATCGTCCGGAATGACACATATATATATATATATATATACATATGATTTTTGGAAAAACTTCAGGGATCGTTTCAGAATGTTCCAAAACGGATTTCAGTGTGAAAATTTTTCGAAAAAGTCGATTCTAAAATTTTGAGGCCATTGCAATAGCTTCATTTTCTTTGAAAATTCGCTAATAATACGCTGCAAATTATTGCTGGGTATGCTTTGAAGATCTTAGGAGTCCATATTCATGTTCTAGTCGTCTCTACGAACTCATAGAGTACCCACACGGCTACTGCATTTCTGGTTACAACAAATATACGCACGTATTCATTATATATATATATAGCTACAAACTTTTCTTAATTTTGGACAATTTTCATTTTTGAAAAATGCATTCATATCAGAAATTTTGTGCTGAATCCGAATATACCATAAATTACCATGATTTTCAATGTAAAAACCTCAAAAAAACGGGAAAAAACCCATTTTTTTGGAGTTTTTTTGAATTTTGGACCACTTTGGATTGTCCAAAATTGCTGGTTAACGAACTTGACCTATGGTTTGTTGTACAAACATTTTGGCAAAAACTAAAAAAAAATTTTAAACAATTACTCAAGTTATCGTCCGGAATGACACATATATATATATATATATATACATATGATTTTTGGAAAAACTTCAGGGATCGTTTTCAGAATGTTCCAAAACGGATTTCAGTGTGAAAATTTTTCGAAAAAGTCGATTCTAAAATTTTGAGGCCATTGCAATAGCTTCATTTTCTTTGAAAATTCGCTAATAATACGCTGCAAATTATTGCTGGGTATGCTTTGAAGATCTTAGGAGTCCATATTCATGTTCTAGTCGTCTCTACGAACTCATAGAGTACCCACACGGCTACTGCATTTCTGGTTACAACAAATATACGCACGTATTCATTATATATATATATAGCTACAAACTTTTCTTAATTTTGGACAATTTTCATTTTTGAAAAATGCATTCATATCAGAAATTTTGTGC
Source organism: Apolygus lucorum (assembly GCA_009739505.2). Lineage (NCBI taxonomy): Eukaryota > Metazoa > Arthropoda > Insecta > Hemiptera > Miridae > Apolygus > Apolygus lucorum. The sequence goes on along the minus strand of CM019180.2, from coordinate 68,281,415 downwards.
TGAATCCGAATATACCATATAATTACCATGATTTTCAATGTAAAAACCACAAAAAACGGGAAAAACCCATTTTTTTGGAGTTTTTTTGAATTTTGGACCACTTTGGATTGTCCAAAATTGCTGGTTAACGAACTTGACCTATGGTTTGTTGCTTACAAACATTTTGGCAAAAACTAAAAAAAAATTTTTAAACAATTACTCAAGTTATCGTCCGGAATGACACATATATATATATATATATATATACATATGATTTTTGGAAAAACTTCAGGGATCGTTTCAGAATGTTCCAAAACGGATTTCAGTGTGAAAATTTTCGAAAAAGTCGATTCTAAAAATTTTGAGGCCATTGCAATAGCTTCATTTTCTTTGAAAATTCGCTAATAATCACGCTGCAAATTATTGCTGGGTATGCTTTGAAGATCTTAGGAGTCCATATTCATGTTCTAGTCGTCTCTACGAACTCATAGAGTACCCACACGGCTACTGCATTTCTGGTTACAACAAATATACGCACGTATTCATTATATATATATATAGCTACAAACTTTTCTTAATTTTGGACAATTTTCATTTTTGAAAAATGCATTCATATCAGAAATTTTGTGCTGAATCCGAATATACCATATATTACCATGATTTTCAATGTAAAAACCACAAAAAACGGGAAAAACCCATTTTTTTGGAGTTTTTTTGAATTTTGGACCACTTTGGATTGTCCAAAATTGCTGGTTAACGAACTTGACCTATGGTTTGTTGTTACAAACATTTTGGCAAAAACTAAAAAAAAATTTTAAACAATTACTCAAGTTATCGTCCGGAATGACACATATATATATATATATATATATACATATGATTTTTGGAAAAACTTCAGGGATCGTTTCAGAATGTTCCAAAACGGATTTCAGTGTGAAAATTTTTCGAAAAAGTCGATTCTAAAATTTTGAGGCCATTGCAATAGCTTCATTTTCTTTGAAAATTCGCTAATAATACGCTGCAAATTATTGCTGGGTATGCTTTGAAGATGTTAGGAGTCCATATTCATGTTCTAGTCGTCTCTACGAACTCATAGAGTACCCACACGGCTACTGCATTTCTGGTTACAACAAATATACGCATCGTATTCATTATATATATATATAGCTACAAACTTTTCTTAATTTTGGACAATTTTCATTTTTGAAAAATGCATTCATATCAGAAATTTTGTGCTGAATCCGAATATACCATATAATTACCATGATTTTCAATGTAAAAACCTCAAAAAACGGGGAAAAAACCCATTTTTTTGGAGTTTTTTTGAATTTTGGACCACTTTGGATTGTCCAAAATTGCTGGTTAACGAACTTGACCTATGGTTTGTTGCTTACAAACATTTTGGCAAAAACTAAAAAAAATTTTTAAACAATTACTCAAGTTATCGTCCGGAATGACACATATATATATATATATATATATACATATGATTTTTGGAAAAACTTCAGGGATCGTTTCAGAATGTTCCAAAACGGATTTCAGTGTGAAAATTTTTCGAGAAAGTCGATTCTAAAAATTTTGAGGCCATTGCAATAGCTTCATTTTCTTTGAAAATTCGCTAATAACACGCTGCAAATTATTGCTGGGTATGCTTTGAAGATGTTAGGAGTCCATATTCATGTTCTAGTCGTCTCTACGAACTCATAGAGTACCCACACGGCTACTGCATTTCTGGGTTACAACAAATATACGCACGTATTCATTATATATATATATATAGCTACAAACTTTTCTTAATTTTGGACAATTTTCATTTTTGAAAAATGCATTCATATCAGAAATTTTGTGCTGAATCCGAATATACCATATATTACCATGATTTTCAATGTAAAAACCTCAAAAACGGGAAAAAACCCATTTTTTTGGAGTTTTTTTGAATTTTGGACCACTTTGGATTGTCCAAAATTGCTGGTTAACGAACTTGACCTATGGTTTGATGCTACAAACATTTTGGTAAAAACTAAAAAAAAATTTTTAAACAATTACTCAAGTTATCGTCCGGAATGACACATATATATATATATATATATATACATATGATTTTTGGAAAAACTTCAGGGATCGTTTCAGAATGTTCCAAAACGGATTTCAGTGTGAAAATTTTTCGAAAAAGTCGATTCTAAAAATTTTGAGGCCATTGCAATAGCTTCATTTTCTTTGAAAATTCGCTAATAATACGCTGCAAATTATTGCTGGGTATGCTTTGAAGATGTTAGGAGTCCATATTCATGTTCTAGTCGTCTCTACGAACTCATAGAGTACCCACACGGCTACTGCATTTCTGGTTACAACAAATATACGCACGTATTCATTATATATATATATAGCTACAAACTTTTCTTAATTTTGGACAATTTTCATTTTTGAAAAATGCATTCATATCAGAAATTTTGTGCTGAATCCGAATATACCATAATATTACCATGATTTTCAATGTAAAAACCTACAAAAAACGGGAAAAACCCATTTTTTTGGGAGTTTTTTTGAATTTTGGACCACTTTGGATTGTCCAAAATTGCTGGTTAACGAACTTGACCTATGGTTTGTTGCTACAAACATTTTGGCAAAAACTAAAAAAAAATTTTTAAACAATTACTCAAGTTATCGTCCGGAATGACACATATATATATATATATATATATACATATGATTTTTGGAAAAACTTCAGGGATCGTTTCAGAATGTTCCAAAACGGATTTCAGTGTGAAAATTTTTCGAAAAAGTCGATTCTAAAAATTTTGAGGCCATTGCAATAGCTTCATTTTCTTTGAAAATTCGCTAATAACACGCTGCAAATTATTGCTGGGTATGCTTTGAAGATCTTAGGAGTCCATATTCATGTTCTAGTCGTCTCTACGAACTCATAGAGTACCCACACGGCTACTGCATTTCTGGTTACAACAAATATACGCATCGTATTCATTATATATATATATAGCTACAAACTTTTCTTAATTTTGGACAATTTTCATTTTTGAAAAAAGGCATTCATATCAGAAATTTTGTGCTGAATCCGAATATACCATAAATTACCATGATTTTCAATGTAAAAACCTCAAAAACGGGAAAAACCCATTTTTTTGGAGTTTTTTTGAATTTTGGACCACTTTGGATTGTCCAAAATTGCTGGTTAACGAACTTGACCTATGGTTTGTTGCTACAAACATTTTGGCAAAAACTAAAAAAAAATTTTAAACAATTACTCAAGTTATCGTCCGGAATGACACATATATATATATATATATATATACATATGATTTTTGGAAAAACTTCAGGGATCGTTTCAGAATGTTCCAAAACGGATTTCAGTGTGAAATTTTTCGAAAAAGTCGATTCTAAAAATTTTGAGGCCATTGCAATAGCTTCATTTTCTTTGAAAATTCGCTAATAATACGCTGCAAATTATTGCTGGGTATGCTTTGAAGATGTTAGGAGTCCATATTCATGTTCTAGTCGTCTCTACGAACTCATAGAGTACCCACACGGCTACTGCATTTCTGGTTACAACAAATATACGCACGTATTCATTATATATATATATAGCTACAAACTTTTCTTAATTTTGGACAATTTTCATTTTTGAAAAATGCATTCATATCAGAAATTTTGTGCTGAATCCGAATATACCATAAATTACCATGATTTTCAATGTAAAAACCTCAAAAAACGGGAAAAACCCATTTTTTTGGAGTTTTTTTGAATTTTGGACCACTTTGGATTGTCCAAAATTGCTGGTTAACGAACTTGACCTATGGTTTGTTGCTTACAAACATTTTGGCAAAAACTAAAAAAAAATTTTTAAACAATTACTCAAGTTATCGTCCGGAATGACACATATATATATATATATATATATACATATGATTTTTGGAAAAACTTCAGGGATCGTTTCAGAATGTTCCAAAACGGATTTCAGTGTGAAAATTTTTCGAAAAAGTCGATTCTAAAAATTTTGAGGCCATTGCAATAGCTTCATTTTCTTTGAAAATTCGCTAATAATACGCTGCAAATTATTGCTGGGTATGCTTTGAAGATCTTAGGAGTCCATATTCATGTTCTAGTCGTCTCTACGAACTCATAGAGTACCCACACGGCTACTGCATTTCTGGTTACAACAAATATACGCACGTATTCATTATATATATATATAGCTACAAACTTTTCTTAATTTTGGACAATTTTCATTTTTGAAAAAGCATTCATATCAGAAATTTTGTGCTGAATCCGAATATACCATAAATTACCATGATTTTCAATGTAAAAACCTCAAAAAACGGGAAAAACCCATTTTTTTGGAGTTTTTTTGAATTTTGGACCACTTTGGATTGTCCAAAATTGCTGGTTAACGAACTTGACCTATGGTTTGTTGTTACAAACATTTTGGCAAAAACTAAAAAAAAATTTTTAAACAATTACTCAAGTTATCGTCCGGAATGACACATATATATATATATATATATATATACATATGATTTTTGGAAAAACTTCAGGGATCGTTTCAGAATGTTCCAAAACGGATTTCAGTGTGAAAATTTTTCGAAAAAGTCGATTCTAAAATTTTGAGGCCATTGCAATAGCTTCATTTTCTTTGAAAATTCGCTAATAACACGCTGCAAATTATTGCTGGGTATGCTTTGAAGATCTTAGGAGTCCATATTCATGTTCTAGTCGTCTCTACGAACTCATAGAGTACCCACACGGCTACTGCATTTCTGGTTACAACAAATATACGCACGTATTCATTATATATATATATAGCTACAAACTTTTCTTAATTTTGGACAATTTTCATTTTTGAAAAAAGCATTCATATCAGAAATTTTGTGCTGAATCCGAATATACCATAAATTACCATGATTTTCAATGTAAAAACCTCAAAAAACGGGAAAAACCCATTTTTTTGGAGTTTTTTTGAATTTTGGACCACTTTGGATTGTCCAAAATTGCTGGTTAACGAACTTGACCTATGGTTTGTTGTTACAAACATTTTGGCAAAAACTAAAAAAAAATTTTTAAACAATTACTCAAGTTATCGTCCGGAATGACACATATATATATATATATATATATACATATGATTTTTGGAAAAACTTCAGGGATCGTTTCAGAATGTTCCAAAACGGATTTCAGTGTGAAAATTTTTCGAAAAAGTCGATTCTAAAAATTTTGAGGCCATTGCAATAGCTTCATTTTCTTTGAAAATTCGCTAATAACACGCTGCAAATTATTGCTGGGTATGCTTTGAAGATCTTAGGAGTCCATATTCATGTTCTAGTCGTCTCTACGAACTCATAGAGTACCCACACGGCTACTGCATTTCTGGTTACAACAAATATACGCACGTATTCATTATATATATATATAGCTACAAACTTTTCTTAATTTTGGACAATTTTCATTTTTGAAAAAGCATTCATATCAGAAATTTTGTGCTGAATCCGAATATACCATAAATTACCATGATTTTCAATGTAAAAACCTCAAAAAACGGGAAAAACCCATTTTTTTGGAGTTTTTTTTGAATTTTGGACCACTTTGGATTGTCCAAAATTGCTGGTTAACGAACTTGACCTATGGTTTGTTGTTACAAACATTTTGGCAAAAACTAAAAAAAAATTTTTAAACAATTACTCAAGTTATCGTCCGGAATGACACATATATATATATATATATATATACATATGATTTTTGGAAAAACTTCAGGGATCGTTTCAGAATGTTCCAAAACGGATTTCAGTGTGAAAATTTTTCGAAAAAGTCGATTCTAAAAATTTTGAGGCCATTGCAATAGCTTCATTTTCTTTGAAAATTCGCTAATAACACGCTGCAAATTATTGCTGGGTATGCTTTGAAGATCTTAGGAGTCCATATTCATGTTCTAGTCGTCTCTACGAACTCATAGAGTACCCACACGGCTACTGCATTTCTGGTTACAACAAATATACGCACGTATTCATTATATATATATATAGCTACAAACTTTTCTTAATTTTGGACAATTTTCATTTTTGAAAAAAGCATTCATATCAGAAATTTTGTGCTGAATCCGAATATACCATAAATTACCATGATTTTCAATGTAAAAACCTCAAAAAACGGGAAAAACCCATTTTTTTGGAGTTTTTTTGAATTTTGGACCACTTTGGATTGTCCAAAATTGCTGGTTAACGAACTTGACCTATGGTTTGTTGTTACAAACATTTTGGCAAAAACTAAAAAAAAATTTTTAAACAATTACTCAAGTTATCGTCCGGAATGACACATATATATATATATATATATATACATATGATTTTTGGAAAAACTTCAGGGATCGTTTCAGAATGTTCCAAAACGGATTTCAGTGTGAAAATTTTTCGAAAAAGTCGATTCTAAAAATTTTGAGGCCATTGCAATAGCTTCATTTTCTTTGAAAATTCGCTAATAACACGCTGCAAATTATTGCTGGGTATGCTTTGAAGATCTTAGGAGTCCATATTCATGTTCTAGTCGTCTCTACGAACTCATAGAGTACCCACACGGCTACTGCATTTCTGGTTACAACAAATATACGCACGTATTCATTATATATATATATAGCTACAAACTTTTCTTAATTTTGGACAATTTTCATTTTTGAAAAAAGCATTCATATCAGAAATTTTGTGCTGAATCCGAATATACCATAAATTACCATGATTTTCAATGTAAAAACCTCAAAAAACGGGAAAAACCCATTTTTTTGGAGTTTTTTTGAATTTTGGACCACTTTGGATTGTCCAAAATTGCTGGTTAACGAACTTGACCTATGGTTTGTTGTTACAAACATTTTGGCAAAAACTAAAAAAAATTTTTAAACAATTACTCAAGTTATCGTCCGGAATGACACATATATATATATATATATATATATACATATGATTTTTGGAAAAACTTCAGGGATCGTTTCAGAATGTTCCAAAACGGATTTCAGTGTGAAAATTTTTCGAAAAAGTCGATTCTAAAAATTTTGAGGCCATTGCAATAGCTTCATTTTCTTTGAAAATTCGCTAATAACACGCTGCAAATTATTGCTGGGTATGCTTTGAAGATCTTAGGAGTCCATATTCATGTTCTAGTCGTCTCTACGAACTCATAGAGTACCCACACGGCTACTGCATTTCTGGTTACAACAAATATACGCACGTATTCATTATATATATATATAGCTACAAACTTTTCTTAATTTTGGACAATTTTCATTTTTGAAAAAAGCATTCATATCAGAAATTTTGTGCTGAATCCGAATATACCATAAATTACCATGATTTTCAATGTAAAAACCTCAAAAAACGGGAAAAAACCCATTTTTTTGGAGTTTTTTTGAATTTTGGACCACTTTGGATTGTCCAAAATTGCTGGTTAACGAACTTGACCTATGGTTTGTTGTTACAAACATTTTGGCAAAAACTAAAAAAAATTTTTAAACAATTACTCAAGTTATCGTCCGGAATGACACATATATATATATATATATATACATATGATTTTTGGAAAAACTTCAGGGATCGTTTCAGAATGTTCCAAAACGGATTTCAGTGTGAAAATTTTTCGAAAAAGTCGATTCTAAAAATTTTGAGGCCATTGCAATAGCTTCATTTTCTTTGAAAATTCGCTAATAACACGCTGCAAATTATTGCTGGGTATGCTTTGAAGATCTTAGGAGTCCATATTCATGTTCTAGTCGTCTCTACGAACTCATAGAGTACCCACACGGCTACTGCATTTCTGGTTACAACAAATATACGCACGTATTCATTATATATATATATAGCTACAAACTTTTCTTAATTTTGGACAATTTTCATTTTTGAAAAAAGCATTCATATCAGAAATTTTGTGCTGAATCCGAATATACCATAAATTACCATGATTTTCAATGTAAAAACCTCAAAAAACGGGAAAAAACCCATTTTTTTGGAGTTTTTTTTGAATTTTGGACCACTTTGGATTGTCCAAAATTGCTGGTTAACGAACTTGACCTATGGTTTGTTGTTACAAACATTTTGGCAAAAACTAAAAAAAAATTTTTAAACAATTACTCAAGTTATCGTCCGGAATGACACATATATATATATATATATATACATATGATTTTTGGAAAAACTTCAGGGATCGTTTCAGAATGTTCCAAAACGGATTTCAGTGTGAAAATTTTTCGAAAAAGTCGATTCTAAAAATTTTGAGGCCATTGCAATAGCTTCATTTTCTTTGAAAATTCGCTAATAACACGCTGCAAATTATTGCTGGGTATGCTTTGAAGATCTTAGGAGTCCATATTCATGTTCTAGTCGTCTCTACGAACTCATAGAGTACCCACACGGCTACTGCATTTCTGGTTACAACAAATATACGCACGTATTCATTATATATATATATAGCTACAAACTTTTCTTAATTTTGGACAATTTTCATTTTTGAAAAAAGCATTCATATCAGAAATTTTGTGCTGAATCCGAATATACCATAAATTACCATGATTTTCAATGTAAAAACCTCAAAAAACGGGAAAAACCCATTTTTTTTGGAGTTTTTTTGAATTTTGGACCACTTTGGATTGTCCAAAATTGCTGGTTAACGAACTTGACCTATGGTTTGTTGTTACAAACATTTTGGCAAAAACTAAAAAAAATTTTTAAACAATTACTCAAGTTATCGTCCGGAATGACACATATATATATATATATATATATACATATGATTTTTGGAAAAACTTCAGGGATCGTTTCAGAATGTTCCAAAACGGATTTCAGTGTGAAAATTTTTCGAAAAAGTCGATTCTAAAAATTTTGAGGCCATTGCAATAGCTTCATTTTCTTTGAAAATTCGCTAATAACACGCTGCAAATTATTGCTGGGTATGCTTTGAAGATCTTAGGAGTCCATATTCATGTTCTAGTCGTCTCTACGAACTCATAGAGTACCCACACGGCTACTGCATTTCTGGTTACAACAAATATACGCACGTATTCATTATATATATATATAGCTACAAACTTTTCTTAATTTTGGACAATTTTCATTTTTGAAAAAAGCATTCATATCAGAAATTTTGTGCTGAATCCGAATATACCATAAATTACCATGATTTTCAATGTAAAAACCTCAAAAAACGGGAAAAACCCATTTTTTTGGAGTTTTTTTGAATTTTGGACCACTTTGGATTGTCCAAAATTGCTGGTTAACGAACTTGACCTATGGTTTGTTGTTACAAACATTTTGGCAAAAACTAAAAAAAATTTTTTAAACAATTACTCAAGTTATCGTCCGGAATGACACATATATATATATATATATATATACATATGATTTTTGGAAAAACTTCAGGGATCGTTTCAGAATGTTCCAAAACGGATTTCAGTGTGAAAATTTTTCGAAAAAGTCGATTCTAAAAATTTTGAGGCCATTGCAATAGCTTCATTTTCTTTGAAAATTCGCTAATAACACGCTGCAAATTATTGCTGGGTATGCTTTGAAGATCTTAGGAGTCCATATTCATGTTCTAGTCGTCTCTACGAACTCATAGAGTACCCACACGGCTACTGCATTTCTGGTTACAACAAATATACGCACGTATTCATTATATATATATATAGCTACAAACTTTTCTTAATTTTGGACAATTTTCATTTTTGAAAAAAGCATTCATATCAGAAATTTTGTGCTGAATCCGAATATACCATAAATTACCATGATTTTCAATGTAAAAACCTCAAAAAACGGGAAAAACCCATTTTTTTGGAGTTTTTTTGAATTTTGGACCACTTTGGATTGTCCAAAATTGCTGGTTAACGAACTTGACCTATGGTTTGTTGTTACAAACATTTTGGCAAAAACTAAAAAAAATTTTTAAACAATTACTCAAGTTATCGTCCGGAATGACACATATATATATATATATATATATACATATGATTTTTGGAAAAACTTCAGGGATCGTTTCAGAATGTTCCAAAACGGATTTCAGTGTGAAAATTTTTCGAAAAAGTCGATTCTAAAAATTTTGAGGCCATTGCAATAGCTTCATTTTCTTTGAAAATTCGCTAATAACACGCTGCAAATTATTGCTGGGTATGCTTTGAAGATCTTAGGAGTCCATATTCATGTTCTAGTCGTCTCTACGAACTCATAGAGTACCCACACGGCTACTGCATTTCTGGTTACAACAAATATACGCACGTATTCATTATATATATATATAGCTACAAACTTTTCTTAATTTTGGACAATTTTCATTTTTGAAAAAAGCATTCATATCAGAAATTTTGTGCTGAATCCGAATATACCATAAATTACCATGATTTTCAATGTAAAAACCTCAAAAAACGGGAAAAACCCATTTTTTTGGAGTTTTTTTGAATTTTGGACCACTTTGGATTGTCCAAAATTGCTGGTTAACGAACTTGACCTATGGTTTGTTGTTACAAACATTTTGGCAAAAACTAAAAAAAAATTTTTAAACAATTACTCAAGTTATCGTCCGGAATGACACATATATATATATATATATATATACATATGATTTTTGGAAAAACTTCAGGGATCGTTTCAGAATGTTCCAAAACGGATTTCAGTGTGAAAATTTTTCGAAAAAGTCGATTCTAAAAATTTTGAGGCCATTGCAATAGCTTCATTTTCTTTGAAAATTCGCTAATAACACGCTGCAAATTATTGCTGGGTATGCTTTGAAGATCTTAGGAGTCCATATTCATGTTCTAGTCGTCTCTACGAACTCATAGAGTACCCACACGGCTACTGCATTTCTGGTTACAACAAATATACGCACGTATTCATTATATATATATATAGCTACAAACTTTTCTTAATTTTGGACAATTTTCATTTTTGAAAAAAGCATTCATATCAGAAATTTTGTGCTGAATCCGAATATACCATAAATTACCATGATTTTCAATGTAAAAACCTCAAAAACCGGGAAAAACCCATTTTTTTGGAGTTTTTTTGAATTTTGGACCACTTTGGATTGTCCAAAATTGCTGGTTAACGAACTTGACCTATGGTTTGTTGTTACAAACATTTTGGCAAAAACTAAAAAAAATTTTTAAACAATTACTCAAGTTATCGTCCGGAATGACACATATATATATATATATATATATACATATGATTTTTGGAAAAACTTCAGGGATCGTTTCAGAATGTTCCAAAACGGATTTCAGTGTGAAAATTTTTCGAAAAAGTCGATTCTAAAAATTTTGAGGCCATTGCAATAGCTTCATTTTCTTTGAAAATTCGCTAATAACACGCTGCAAATTATTGCTGGGTATGCTTTGAAGATCTTAGGAGTCCATATTCATGTTCTAGTCGTCTCTACGAACTCATAGAGTACCCACACGGCTACTGCATTTCTGGTTACAACAAATATACGCACGTATTCATTATATATATATATAGCTACAAACTTTTCTTAATTTTGGACAATTTTCATTTTTGAAAAAAGCATTCATATCAGAAATTTTGTGCTGAATCCGAATATACCATAAATTACCATGATTTTCAATGTAAAAACCTCAAAAAACGGGAAAAACCCATTTTTTTGGAGTTTTTTTGAATTTTGGACCACTTTGGATTGTCCAAAATTGCTGGTTAACGAACTTGACCTATGGTTTGTTGTTACAAACATTTTGGCAAAAACTAAAAAAAATTTTTAAACAATTACTCAAGTTATCGTCCGGAATGACACATATATATATATATATATATATATACATATGATTTTTGGAAAAACTTCAGGGATCGTTTCAGAATGTTCCAAAACGGATTTCAGTGTGAAAATTTTTCGAAAAAGTCGATTCTAAAATTTTGAGGCCATTGCAATAGCTTCATTTTCTTTGAAAATTCGCTAATAACACGCTGCAAATTATTGCTGGGTATGCTTTGAAGATCTTAGGAGTCCATATTCATGTTCTAGTCGTCTCTACGAACTCATAGAGTACCCACACGGCTACTGCATTTCTGGTTACAACAAATATACGCACGTATTCATTATATATATATATAGCTACAAACTTTTCTTAATTTTGGACAATTTTCATTTTTGAAAAAAGCATTCATATCAGAAATTTTGTGCTGAATCCGAATATACCATAAATTACCATGATTTTCAATGTAAAAACCTCAAAAAACGGGAAAAACCCATTTTTTTGGAGTTTTTTTGAATTTTGGACCACTTTGGATTGTCCAAAATTGCTGGTTAACGAACTTGACCTATGGTTTGTTGTTACAAACATTTTGGCAAAAACTAAAAAAAAATTTTTAAACAATTACTCAAGTTATCGTCCGGAATGACACATATATATATATATATATATATACATATGATTTTTGGAAAAACTTCAGGGATCGTTTCAGAATGTTCCAAAACGGATTTCAGTGTGAAAATTTTTCGAAAAAGTCGATTCTAAAAATTTTGAGGCCATTGCAATAGCTTCATTTTCTTTGAAAATTCGCTAATAACACGCTGCAAATTATTGCTGGGTATGCTTTGAAGATCTTAGGAGTCCATATTCATGTTCTAGTCGTCTCTACGAACTCATAGAGTACCCACACGGCTACTGCATTTCTGGTTACAACAAATATACGCACGTATTCATTATATATATATATAGCTACAAACTTTTCTTAATTTTGGACAATTTTCATTTTTGAAAAAAGCATTCATATCAGAAATTTTGTGCTGAATCCGAATATACCATAAATTACCATGATTTTCAATGTAAAAACCTCAAAAAACGGGAAAAACCCATTTTTTTGGAGTTTTTTTGAATTTTGGACCACTTTGGATTGTCCAAAATTGCTGGTTAACGAACTTGACCTATGGTTTGTTGTTACAAACATTTTGGCAAAAACTAAAAAAAATTTTTAAACAATTACTCAAGTTATCGTCCGGAATGACACATATATATATATATATATATATACATATGATTTTTGGAAAAACTTCAGGGATCGTTTCAGAATGTTCCAAAACGGATTTCAGTGTGAAAATTTTTCGAAAAAGTCGATTCTAAAAATTTTGAGGCCATTGCAATAGCTTCATTTTCTTTGAAAATTCGCTAATAACACGCTGCAAATTATTGCTGGGTATGCTTTGAAGATCTTAGGAGTCCATATTCATGTTCTAGTCGTCTCTACGAACTCATAGAGTACCCACACGGCTACTGCATTTCTGGTTACAACAAATATACGCACGTATTCATTATATATATATATAGCTACAAACTTTTCTTAATTTTGGACAATTTTCATTTTTGAAAAAAGCATTCATATCAGAAATTTTGTGCTGAATCCGAATATACCATAAATTACCATGATTTTCAATGTAAAAACCTCAAAAAACGGGAAAAACCCATTTTTTTGGAGTTTTTTTGAATTTTGGACCACTTTGGATTGTCCAAAATTGCTGGTTAACGAACTTGACCTATGGTTTGTTGTTACAAACATTTTGGCAAAAACTAAAAAAAAATTTTTAAACAATTACTCAAGTTATCGTCCGGAATGACACATATATATATATATATATATATATACATATGATTTTTGGAAAAACTTCAGGGATCGTTTCAGAATGTTCCAAAACGGATTTCAGTGTGAAAATTTTTCGAAAAAGTCGATTCTAAAAATTTTGAGGCCATTGCAATAGCTTCATTTTCTTTGAAAATTCGCTAATAACACGCTGCAAATTATTGCTGGGTATGCTTTGAAGATCTTAGGAGTCCATATTCATGTTCTAGTCGTCTCTACGAACTCATAGAGTACCCACACGGCTACTGCATTTCTGGTTACAACAAATATACGCACGTATTCATTATATATATATATAGCTACAAACTTTTCTTAATTTTGGACAATTTTCATTTTTGAAAAAAGCATTCATATCAGAAATTTTGTGCTGAATCCGAATATACCATAAATTACCATGATTTTCAATGTAAAAACCTCAAAAAACGGGAAAAAACCCATTTTTTTGGAGTTTTTTTGAATTTTGGACCACTTTGGATTGTCCAAAATTGCTGGTTAACGAACTTGACCTATGGTTTGTTGTTACAAACATTTTGGCAAAAACTAAAAAAAATTTTTAAACAATTACTCAAGTTATCGTCCGGAATGACACATATATATATATATATATATACATATGATTTTTGGAAAAACTTCAGGGATCGTTTCAGAATGTTCCAAAACGGATTTCAGTGTGAAAATTTTTCGAAAAAGTCGATTCTAAAAATTTTGAGGCCATTGCAATAGCTTCATTTTCTTTGAAAATTCGCTAATAACACGCTGCAAATTATTGCTGGGTATGCTTTGAAGATCTTAGGAGTCCATATTCATGTTCTAGTCGTCTCTACGAACTCATAGAGTACCCACACGGCTACTGCATTTCTGGTTACAACAAATATACGCACGTATTCATTATATATATATATAGCTACAAACTTTTCTTAATTTTGGACAATTTTCATTTTTGAAAAAAGCATTCATATCAGAAATTTTGTGCTGAATCCGAATATACCATAAATTACCATGATTTTCAATGTAAAAACCTCAAAAAACGGGAAAAACCCATTTTTTTGGAGTTTTTTTGAATTTTGGACCACTTTGGATTGTCCAAAATTGCTGGTTAACGAACTTGACCTATGGTTTGTTGTTACAAACATTTTGGCAAAAACTAAAAAAAATTTTTAAACAATTACTCAAGTTATCGTCCGGAATGACACATATATATATATATATATATATACATATGATTTTTGGAAAAACTTCAGGGATCGTTTCAGAATGTTCCAAAACGGATTTCAGTGTGAAAATTTTTCGAAAAAGTCGATTCTAAAAATTTTGAGGCCATTGCAATAGCTTCATTTTCTTTGAAAATTCGCTAATAACACGCTGCAAATTATTGCTGGGTATGCTTTGAAGATCTTAGGAGTCCATATTCATGTTCTAGTCGTCTCTACGAACTCATAGAGTACCCACACGGCTACTGCATTTCTGGTTACAACAAATATACGCACGTATTCATTATATATATATATAGCTACAAACTTTTCTTAATTTTGGACAATTTTCATTTTTGAAAAAAGCATTCATATCAGAAATTTTGTGCTGAATCCGAATATACCATAAATTACCATGATTTTCAATGTAAAAACCTCAAAAAACGGGAAAAACCCATTTTTTTGGAGTTTTTTTGAATTTTGGACCACTTTGGATTGTCCAAAATTGCTGGTTAACGAACTTGACCTATGGTTTGTTGTTACAAACATTTTGGCAAAAACTAAAAAAAATTTTTAAACAATTACTCAAGTTATCGTCCGGAATGACACATATATATATATATATATATACATATGATTTTTGGAAAAACTTCAGGGATCGTTTCAGAATGTTCCAAAACGGATTTCAGTGTGAAAATTTTTCGAAAAAGTCGATTCTAAAAATTTTGAGGCCATTGCAATAGCTTCATTTTCTTTGAAAATTCGCTAATAACACGCTGCAAATTATTGCTGGGTATGCTTTGAAGATCTTAGGAGTCCATATTCATGTTCTAGTCGTCTCTACGAACTCATAGAGTACCCACACGGCTACTGCATTTCTGGTTACAACAAATATACGCACGTATTCATTATATATATATATAGCTACAAACTTTTCTTAATTTTGGACAATTTTCATTTTTGAAAAAAGCATTCATATCAGAAATTTTGTGCTGAATCCGAATATACCATAAATTACCATGATTTTCAATGTAAAAACCTCAAAAAACGGGAAAAACCCATTTTTTTGGAGTTTTTTTGAATTTTGGACCACTTTGGATTGTCCAAAATTGCTGGTTAACGAACTTGACCTATGGTTTGTTGTTACAAACATTTTGGCAAAAACTAAAAAAAATTTTTAAACAATTACTCAAGTTATCGTCCGGAATGACACATATATATATATATATATATATACATATGATTTTTGGAAAAACTTCAGGGATCGTTTCAGAATGTTCCAAAACGGATTTCAGTGTGAAAATTTTTCGAAAAAGTCGATTCTAAAAATTTTGAGGCCATTGCAATAGCTTCATTTTCTTTGAAAATTCGCTAATAACACGCTGCAAATTATTGCTGGGTATGCTTTGAAGATCTTAGGAGTCCATATTCATGTTCTAGTCGTCTCTACGAACTCATAGAGTACCCACACGGCTACTGCATTTCTGGTTACAACAAATATACGCACGTATTCATTATATATATATATAGCTACAAACTTTTCTTAATTTTGGACAATTTTCATTTTTGAAAAAAGCATTCATATCAGAAATTTTGTGCTGAATCCGAATATACCATAAATTACCATGATTTTCAATGTAAAAACCTCAAAAAACGGGAAAAACCCATTTTTTTGGAGTTTTTTTGAATTTTGGACCACTTTGGATTGTCCAAAATTGCTGGTTAACGAACTTGACCTATGGTTTGTTGTTACAAACATTTTGGCAAAAACTAAAAAAAATTTTTAAACAATTACTCAAGTTATCGTCCGGAATGACACATATATATATATATATATATACATATGATTTTTGGAAAAACTTCAGGGATCGTTTCAGAATGTTCCAAAACGGATTTCAGTGTGAAAATTTTTCGAAAAAGTCGATTCTAAAAATTTTGAGGCCATTGCAATAGCTTCATTTTCTTTGAAAATTCGCTAATAACACGCTGCAAATTATTGCTGGGTATGCTTTGAAGATCTTAGGAGTCCATATTCATGTTCTAGTCGTCTCTACGAACTCATAGAGTACCCACACGGCTACTGCATTTCTGGTTACAACAAATATACGCACGTATTCATTATATATATATATAGCTACAAACTTTTCTTAATTTTGGACAATTTTCATTTTTGAAAAAAGCATTCATATCAGAAATTTTGTGCTGAATCCGAATATACCATAAATTACCATGATTTTCAATGTAAAAACCTCAAAAAACGGGAAAAACCCATTTTTTTGGAGTTTTTTTGAATTTTGGACCACTTTGGATTGTCCAAAATTGCTGGTTAACGAACTTGACCTATGGTTTGTTGTTACAAACATTTTGGCAAAAACTAAAAAAAATTTTTAAACAATTACTCAAGTTATCGTCCGGAATGACACATATATATATATATATATATATATACATATGATTTTTGGAAAAACTTCAGGGATCGTTTCAGAATGTTCCAAAACGGATTTCAGTGTGAAAATTTTTCGAAAAAGTCGATTCTAAAAATTTTGAGGCCATTGCAATAGCTTCATTTTCTTTGAAAATTCGCTAATAACACGCTGCAAATTATTGCTGGGTATGCTTTGAAGATCTTAGGAGTCCATATTCATGTTCTAGTCGTCTCTACGAACTCATAGAGTACCCACACGGCTACTGCATTTCTGGTTACAACAAATATACGCACGTATTCATTATATATATATATAGCTACAAACTTTTCTTAATTTTGGACAATTTTCATTTTTGAAAAAAGCATTCATATCAGAAATTTTGTGCTGAATCCGAATATACCATAAATTACCATGATTTTCAATGTAAAAACCTCAAAAAACGGGAAAAACCCATTTTTTTGGAGTTTTTTTGAATTTTGGACCACTTTGGATTGTCCAAAATTGCTGGTTAACGAACTTGACCTATGGTTTGTTGTTACAAACATTTTGGCAAAAACTAAAAAAAATTTTTAAACAATTACTCAAGTTATCGTCCGGAATGACACATATATATATATATATATATATACATATGATTTTTGGAAAAACTTCAGGGATCGTTTCAGAATGTTCCAAAACGGATTTCAGTGTGAAAATTTTTCGAAAAAGTCGATTCTAAAAATTTTGAGGCCATTGCAATAGCTTCATTTTCTTTGAAAATTCGCTAATAACACGCTGCAAATTATTGCTGGGTATGCTTTGAAGATCTTAGGAGTCCATATTCATGTTCTAGTCGTCTCTACGAACTCATAGAGTACCCACACGGCTACTGCATTTCTGGTTACAACAAATATACGCACGTATTCATTATATATATATATAGCTACAAACTTTTCTTAATTTTGGACAATTTTCATTTTTGAAAAAAGCATTCATATCAGAAATTTTGTGCTGAATCCGAATATACCATAAATTACCATGATTTTCAATGTAAAAACCTCAAAAAACGGGAAAAACCCATTTTTTTGGAGTTTTTTTGAATTTTGGACCACTTTGGATTGTCCAAAATTGCTGGTTAACGAACTTGACCTATGGTTTGTTGTTACAAACATTTTGGCAAAAACTAAAAAAAATTTTTAAACAATTACTCAAGTTATCGTCCGGAATGACACATATATATATATATATATATACATATGATTTTTGGAAAAACTTCAGGGATCGTTTCAGAATGTTCCAAAACGGATTTCAGTGTGAAAATTTTTCGAAAAAGTCGATTCTAAAAATTTTGAGGCCATTGCAATAGCTTCATTTTCTTTGAAAATTCGCTAATAACACGCTGCAAATTATTGCTGGGTATGCTTTGAAGATCTTAGGAGTCCATATTCATGTTCTAGTCGTCTCTACGAACTCATAGAGTACCCACACGGCTACTGCATTTCTGGTTACAACAAATATACGCACGTATTCATTATATATATATATAGCTACAAACTTTTCTTAATTTTGGACAATTTTCATTTTTGAAAAAAGCATTCATATCAGAAATTTTGTGCTGAATCCGAATATACCATAAATTACCATGATTTTCAATGTAAAAACCTCAAAAAACGGGAAAAACCCATTTTTTTGGAGTTTTTTTGAATTTTGGACCACTTTGGATTGTCCAAAATTGCTGGTTAACGAACTTGACCTATGGTTTGTTGTTACAAACATTTTGGCAAAAACTAAAAAAAATTTTTAAACAATTACTCAAGTTATCGTCCGGAATGACACATATATATATATATATATATATACATATGATTTTTGGAAAAACTTCAGGGATCGTTTCAGAATGTTCCAAAACGGATTTCAGTGTGAAAATTTTTCGAAAAAGTCGATTCTAAAAATTTTGAGGCCATTGCAATAGCTTCATTTTCTTTGAAAATTCGCTAATAACACGCTGCAAATTATTGCTGGGTATGCTTTGAAGATCTTAGGAGTCCATATTCATGTTCTAGTCGTCTCTACGAACTCATAGAGTACCCACACGGCTACTGCATTTCTGGTTACAACAAATATACGCACGTATTCATTATATATATATATAGCTACAAACTTTTCTTAATTTTGGACAATTTTCATTTTTGAAAAAAGCATTCATATCAGAAATTTTGTGCTGAATCCGAATATACCATAAATTACCATGATTTTCAATGTAAAAACCTCAAAAAACGGGAAAAAACCCATTTTTTTGGAGTTTTTTTGAATTTTGGACCACTTTGGATTGTCCAAAATTGCTGGTTAACGAACTTGACCTATGGTTTGTTGTTACAAACATTTTGGCAAAAACTAAAAAAAATTTTTAAACAATTACTCAAGTTATCGTCCGGAATGACACATATATATATATATATATATACATATGATTTTTGGAAAAACTTCAGGGATCGTTTCAGAATGTTCCAAAACGGATTTCAGTGTGAAAATTTTTCGAAAAAGTCGATTCTAAAAATTTTGAGGCCATTGCAATAGCTTCATTTTCTTTGAAAATTCGCTAATAACACGCTGCAAATTATTGCTGGGTATGCTTTGAAGATCTTAGGAGTCCATATTCATGTTCTAGTCGTCTCTACGAACTCATAGAGTACCCACACGGCTACTGCATTTCTGGTTACAACAAATATACGCACGTATTCATTATATATATATATAGCTACAAACTTTTCTTAATTTTGGACAATTTTCATTTTTGAAAAAAGCATTCATATCAGAAATTTTGTGCTGAATCCGAATATACCATAAATTACCATGATTTTCAATGTAAAAACCTCAAAAAACGGGAAAAACCCATTTTTTTGGAGTTTTTTTGAATTTTGGACCACTTTGGATTGTCCAAAATTGCTGGTTAACGAACTTGACCTATGGTTTGTTGTTACAAACATTTTGGCAAAAACTAAAAAAAATTTTTAAACAATTACTCAAGTTATCGTCCGGAATGACACATATATATATATATATATATATACATATGATTTTTGGAAAAACT
Organism: Apolygus lucorum; assembly: GCA_009739505.2. NCBI lineage: Eukaryota > Metazoa > Arthropoda > Insecta > Hemiptera > Miridae > Apolygus > Apolygus lucorum. The sequence continues at coordinate 68,261,128 of CM019180.2, read as the reverse complement.
TCAGGGATCGTTTCAGAATGTTCCAAAACGGATTTCAGTGTGAAAATTTTTCGAAAAAGTCGATTCTAAAAATTTTGAGGCCATTGCAATAGCTTCATTTTCTTTGAAAATTCGCTAATAACACGCTGCAAATTATTGCTGGGTATGCTTTGAAGATCTTAGGAGTCCATATTCATGTTCTAGTCGTCTCTACGAACTCATAGAGTACCCACACGGCTACTGCATTTCTGGTTACAACAAATATACGCACGTATTCATTATATATATATATAGCTACAAACTTTTCTTAATTTTGGACAATTTTCATTTTTGAAAAAAGCATTCATATCAGAAATTTTGTGCTGAATCCGAATATACCATAAATTACCATGATTTTCAATGTAAAAACCTCAAAAAACGGGAAAAACCCATTTTTTTGGAGTTTTTTTGAATTTTGGACCACTTTGGATTGTCCAAAATTGCTGGTTAACGAACTTGACCTATGGTTTGTTGTTACAAACATTTTGGCAAAAACTAAAAAAAATTTTTAAACAATTACTCAAGTTATCGTCCGGAATGACACATATATATATATATATATATATACATATGATTTTTGGAAAAACTTCAGGGATCGTTTCAGAATGTTCCAAAACGGATTTCAGTGTGAAAATTTTTCGAAAAAGTCGATTCTAAAAATTTTGAGGCCATTGCAATAGCTTCATTTTCTTTGAAAATTCGCTAATAACACGCTGCAAATTATTGCTGGGTATGCTTTGAAGATCTTAGGAGTCCATATTCATGTTCTAGTCGTCTCTACGAACTCATAGAGTACCCACACGGCTACTGCATTTCTGGTTACAACAAATATACGCACGTATTCATTATATATATATATAGCTACAAACTTTTCTTAATTTTGGACAATTTTCATTTTTGAAAAAAGCATTCATATCAGAAATTTTGTGCTGAATCCGAATATACCATAAATTACCATGATTTTCAATGTAAAAACCTCAAAAAACGGGAAAAAACCCATTTTTTTGGAGTTTTTTTGAATTTTGGACCACTTTGGATTGTCCAAAATTGCTGGTTAACGAACTTGACCTATGGTTTGTTGTTACAAACATTTTGGCAAAAACTAAAAAAAATTTTTAAACAATTACTCAAGTTATCGTCCGGAATGACACATATATATATATATATATATATACATATGATTTTTGGAAAAACTTCAGGGATCGTTTCAGAATGTTCCAAAACGGATTTCAGTGTGAAAATTTTTCGAAAAAGTCGATTCTAAAAATTTTGAGGCCATTGCAATAGCTTCATTTTCTTTGAAAATTCGCTAATAACACGCTGCAAATTATTGCTGGGTATGCTTTGAAGATCTTAGGAGTCCATATTCATGTTCTAGTCGTCTCTACGAACTCATAGAGTACCCACACGGCTACTGCATTTCTGGTTACAACAAATATACGCACGTATTCATTATATATATATATAGCTACAAACTTTTCTTAATTTTGGACAATTTTCATTTTTGAAAAAAGCATTCATATCAGAAATTTTGTGCTGAATCCGAATATACCATAAATTACCATGATTTTCAATGTAAAAACCTCAAAAAACGGGAAAAACCCATTTTTTTGGAGTTTTTTTGAATTTTGGACCACTTTGGATTGTCCAAAATTGCTGGTTAACGAACTTGACCTATGGTTTGTTGTTACAAACATTTTGGCAAAAACTAAAAAAAAATTTTTAAACAATTACTCAAGTTATCGTCCGGAATGACACATATATATATATATATATATACATATGATTTTTGGAAAAACTTCAGGGATCGTTTCAGAATGTTCCAAAACGGATTTCAGTGTGAAAATTTTTCGAAAAAGTCGATTCTAAAAATTTTGAGGCCATTGCAATAGCTTCATTTTCTTTGAAAATTCGCTAATAACACGCTGCAAATTATTGCTGGGTATGCTTTGAAGATCTTAGGAGTCCATATTCATGTTCTAGTCGTCTCTACGAACTCATAGAGTACCCACACGGCTACTGCATTTCTGGTTACAACAAATATACGCACGTATTCATTATATATATATATAGCTACAAACTTTTCTTAATTTTGGACAATTTTCATTTTTGAAAAAAGCATTCATATCAGAAATTTTGTGCTGAATCCGAATATACCATAAATTACCATGATTTTCAATGTAAAAACCTCAAAAAACGGGAAAAACCCATTTTTTTGGAGTTTTTTTGAATTTTGGACCACTTTGGATTGTCCAAAATTGCTGGTTAACGAACTTGACCTATGGTTTGTTGTTACAAACATTTTGGCAAAAACTAAAAAAAATTTTTAAACAATTACTCAAGTTATCGTCCGGAATGACACATATATATATATATATATATATATACATATGATTTTTGGAAAAACTTCAGGGATCGTTTCAGAATGTTCCAAAACGGATTTCAGTGTGAAAATTTTTCGAAAAAGTCGATTCTAAAAATTTTGAGGCCATTGCAATAGCTTCATTTTCTTTGAAAATTCGCTAATAACACGCTGCAAATTATTGCTGGGTATGCTTTGAAGATCTTAGGAGTCCATATTCATGTTCTAGTCGTCTCTACGAACTCATAGAGTACCCACACGGCTACTGCATTTCTGGTTACAACAAATATACGCACGTATTCATTATATATATATATAGCTACAAACTTTTCTTAATTTTGGACAATTTTCATTTTTGAAAAAAGCATTCATATCAGAAATTTTGTGCTGAATCCGAATATACCATAAATTACCATGATTTTCAATGTAAAAACCTCAAAAAACGGGAAAAACCCATTTTTTTGGAGTTTTTTTGAATTTTGGACCACTTTGGATTGTCCAAAATTGCTGGTTAACGAACTTGACCTATGGTTTGTTGTTACAAACATTTTGGCCAAAAACTAAAAAAAAATTTTTAAACAATTACTCAAGTTATCGTCCGAATGACACATATATATATATTATATACATATGATTTTTGGAAAAAACTTCAGGGATCGTTTCAGAATGTTCCAAAACGGATTTCAGTGTGAAAATTTTCGAAAAAGTCGATTCTAAAATTTTGGCCATTGCAATAGCTTCATTTTCTTTGAAAATTCGCTAAAACACGCTGCAAATTAGTGCTGGGTATGCTTGAAGATCTTAGGAGTCCATATTCATGTTCTAGTCGTCTCTACGAACTCATAGAGTACCCACACGGCTACTGCATTTTGGTTACAACAAATATACGCAAGTATTCATTATATATATATATAGCTACAAACTTTTCTTAATTTTGGACAATTTTCATTTTTGAAAAAAAGCATTCATATCAGAAATTTTGTGCTGAATCCGAATATACCATAAATTACCATGATTTTCAATGTAAAAAACCTCAAAAAACGGAAAAA
>CM019180.2:68238669-68257599 GCA_009739505.2 Apolygus lucorum | reverse complement strand
TTCAACCCAAATTAACATGGACGTTTATTTTAACGGAGTGTGATAGAGTGAGGCCCTTTAATCCATTCAAATGTACCCAATGATTACACCTCATCTTCGTTTGGTTTTTGAGTGTATATTTTCACGAGATTTATTGGTCGCTCTGGTTTATCAGTTCTCGTCCCAAATCTCATTGAAGACCCAGAATTATTTTGCACGTCGTTAAAGTGCATACAGCGCCCTCGAATTTCCCTGATGGGACAATGACCAAATTGAGGGTAGTTGGGTCCAGTTTTGTTCGAAAAAGTGTACACACATTTCCCTATATGATTATGTTGATTTTGTACGTTTATTTTCTTATATATTATTTGTCTCGTTTTTGGTTTATTGTTTTCAATAACAAACCTTTGGAATCGATCAAGAAAAACCATTTTAACCCCCCCTCGAAATTTTTTGGTTAACGTTTCAAGGTACGTAAAATGTGAAAATCGAATAAAAAATTTTCCGTCCGTCCGCCAAACGCGGCACTTTTCTCAGCAACACTGGACCAATTTGGTTCAAATTTGGAATAAGGGCTCCATTTGGGGTCAAGTTGTGCCGCGAACCTTTTGGTTGATGTCAGTTACCTCTAAGGGGTGACAATTATAGGTTAAATGTTTTTTGTTTTTAAAAGAGTTTTATTTCTTCCAAATAAACTTGATTGGTTAGTTAAAAAAAAAAAAAAACGCTGCCAATTATTTCAGAAAATGTTTTTATTATTTTCCTGTATAGATCACTCTTCTACAAATATCACAGCTTTGCCATTGTCACTATTTATTTATTGCTTCCGAGTCTACCAAGGTAGCGGAAGCTTTGTTTTCACTTTTCAAAGACGAAAAAAAAAAGTTCTCCAAAATCAAAATTTCCACTCGCGTTTCGCGTTTTAGACCTTTCTGAACAATTTTGGTTCCGTGTCTGTCTGTCTGTCTGTCTGTGTGTCTGTCTGTCTGTCTGTCTGTCTGTCTGTCTGTCTGTCTGTCTGTGTGTCTGTCATGAATTCCTTGTAACGCGCATAACTATACGAAGTTATTGTCCGATTTCTATGAAATTTTCAGGGATTGTGCGGGTTAGTGTGTAGACGGTCCCCTATGGAAATCATCATCCTCAGAGTGATAGAAGCGACTGCGCATGCGCAAACGTGAATTCCTTGTAACGGCCCTAACTTCTACATTTTCCATCCGATTTCAATGAAATTTTCAGGGATGTTACAGACTAGTATTTAGATGGTCCCCTATGAAAATCATCACCTTCGGACTGATAGTAGCCACTGCGCATGCGCAAACGTGAATTTCCTTGTAACGGCCATAACTTCCACATTTTCCACCCGATTTCGATGAAATTTTCAGGGATTATGTGGATTAGGTTGTAGATAGTCTCCTATGAAAATCATCATCCCCGGACTGATAGAAGCGACTGCGCACGCGCAAACGTGAATTCCTTGTAACAGCCGTAACTTCAACTGTCCCCCAGGGGTCGCGGGTTCGAATCCCAGCCGAGGCTAAGTATTTTTTTTGATCCAATCACATACATCTACTCACTTAATTTTTCATCCGAATTTGATGAAATTTTCTAGGATTGTCCAGAGTAGCGTGTAGATGGTCCCCTATGAGGGTAGTAGAAGGTACTTAGAGATTGGTGTTTTGAGATTAACAACTATGCATCTGATCATCTATATAATCGGGTTATGGATACGAGGAAGCTATGTGCCACACCCACTTGGCAGACGTTTTTTTTGTTTTTTACCTACCAACCACAGGTACATACTACCTACCTACTAGGGCATTTCCACTTGGATTCTAAAATGAAGGGTTGAAATTTTCAAAAATGCCCTAGTAGGTAGGTAGGTAGTAGGTACCTGTAGTTAAAAAAAAAAAAAAAAAAAAATAAAAAATTAGGTAAAAAACAAAAAATAAATAGTGACAATGGCAGAGCTGTGATCTTTGCAGAAGATTGATCAATACAGTAAAATAATAATTCTTTGTTAAATAATTTGCTGGGTTTTTAAAAGTTGAAATGTTAGAAACATTGTTACATAAAATACATTTATTATTATTTATTTTTGTTTTGTGTATTGGGTATAACCAGAAAGGTATTGATATACACTAATTTGTTAATGGGGTATTTCGGTGGGTCGGAAATTCTAGTTTTTGACCTCAAATTTGGATTCAGCACCCTTGAAAACCTTAGTACTACAACTTTAAGCCCAATGATACTATAACATGTGGTAGAAAAATTAATTAAAGAGATCACACGTTTGAAAGCGCTGCAAATTATTACACAACGGTTTATTATTTTTATATAGATCACTCGTCTACAAAATCGCCAACCATCCAATATGAAGAGAAAAATCAAAAAAGATCAAAAAAATCAAAATCACCAACCATCGATTGCATTTCGGTCAGCTCTAATTTGAACGGAGATTAGGCCTCTTTGCAATTCACACTCGTGTTTTGATTTATATATATATATATATATATATATATATATATATATATATATATATATAAGTTAAGTTGGGAGATTCGAAGAAACAGTTTTTAAAAAATGATTTTAATGTTTTAATCACGATTAACTGTGAAATAATACGTGACGGAACTGCGGTAACGAAGGACGAACTGAAACTGACTCGAGCGCGGGATCGCCGCTTGCTTTTATGGGCTCGGTCAGCTAGCTCAGCGAAAAAAGAGATTGTCAGCATATTAGGCGATATAACACCTTCCTCCCTAAGAAAGAAAACCGTACTTAAGGGAAGGTTTTCGTTTGATGGTATACCTCATGTTCAGTCACGTACAATTACAAAATGAAATTACAAAGTTTTTACAAAAGTACAAAAAGTTACAAGTTACAAAAATTTTCAATTACTTACATCAAATTACACATGATAAATCAAAGTGTACGCAACAAAAATTACACATGATACATAGTACAAAATTATCAATGGTACAAAACAACAACAAAAATGTACGAAAAGTACGAAAAATATAGGAGGCATAGAAATGCGTTAAAAGACACAGCGTGTCGAGGTAAAATTGCGCAACCGTAACAAGGTACATTACGCAAGATTACAAATTGTCATTACGGAAATAGTGGGCATGGCGGGAACGATGGAATCGCACTTTGTCCACTTTTAGACTATTGACGTAACATTATTGCAACGAATATTAAGCCGAATGGGGTACACTGCGAGTGCGATAATAATTGAAGAAAGTGTACCCACACAATGAAACTAACGAGATGTACAGAATTAGGGTCCATATACTGGGTGATAGTGAAGGGTACCATGTAAGCGTTTCTGAATCAGAGCCGATTGGGTTCAAGTTAAGGTGAAGGTTGTCCAATTGTTTTAAATTGATGTCGTCGAATTTTAATGACATGTACGAAAAGTTTAAAGATGAAAAATCTGGGGTTGATGAGCTCAATAAGAGAGGTTTACCATTACCCGTGAGTCGGGTTGAAATGATATCACCTCGATAGTAAATAGTGTCTGCTTGGGGTTTTATTAATTGAATTCCTTTAAGGGAGACCGTTTCTGAATGACTATGGCTTTTTACTAGAATTTGATCTTCTGTAGGGAATACGACTAGTAGGTAGTGAGTATCGGGGATTATCGAGACGTAGTTATTCGTAACCTGTAATTTGGTAAATGAACAATTAGATGTGGATCCCTTAGTTAAGATATCATATTCACAGGCTGCGTTTGCATATGATAGTAGTTCGGTGTTACAATAAAACTCGTCATTGTAGACACAACGATCGGTTAATTGGAAAACTTCGTGGTGGCCTTCCTGCTTTAACAAGTATCTATGTTTAGGGATTACAGTGATGAAATTATTGTCCACTTTCCAAGGCACTGAGTACAGATAGTAAAGATGGTAATTGACAGGTTTGTAAACAGGTAGTGTTAAGAAATAAACTATTGTATCGGAACGAATATTACATTGGAGTTTTATTAAAGATTCATATGTAAGGATATCTGTGATATTGACATCGATCTTCAAAAGTTCTAGTTCTAAGACATGAGTACTGATTATGCTAGGATGAAGAACACCTAACTTGCAAAACGTGATGGAAGCCTCAATTTCAGAAAGTACGTGGAAGATTAGATTGATAGCTGATTGGAGGTGATGGAGGACTTCTTTATAAAGTATTAATTGGCCATCGAAATGGTTGATGATTTTTTCAATTTCTACAAATTTAGCTTTTATTTGATCGTTATTAAATTGGATCGTCTGGATGGTAGTGTTATAATTAGCGATTAACTGGTTGATCACAGAATATTGCCTAGTAAGGTTCGTCTGGCTGTTACGGTTTCGTTTGTCCAAGTCCTCCAGGATTCTGTCGTATTTTTCTCTATCGTCGTTGTCTAGGTTGCCGGTAATTGCCTTAATAACTGTTCCTAGTCCGTTGATCAGTCCCCGTCTATGTCTAGTAAGTCCGTGGTGTTTGATGTTGGAAATTTTTAAATTAACCAGATCTTGGACGTGTTCATAAAACGAACACATATCATGAAGTTGGTCGAAGAGTCTACGTGATGAATTAATCTTGTTAGTAAGTACAGAATAATTAGAGTTCAGGTTGTTCACTTCGGTGAATAGTTCAGTTAGTTCGTAGTAGTATGTTAGAACGTGTTCTGTGGCTTCCAGTTTAGCGCTTCCCAGGTTGATAGGGACAATCCCTCCACTGCGGTCGAGATTTTTTATTTCTGCACACGAGACGATTACTACCAGCAGGTATCTGTAAGGAAATTTGAATTGTAATAATTTAGGTTATTATTTTCTGGGCCATCCTTCCGGCCAATTATCTTCTTCCGAGTCAGTAGATTCTATAGCTTCTGGTGTTTTTGATTTTCGGGGCCTCTTTACGTTTGACAAGTGGATTTTCTCCTTGGTGTTGTGATGGCGGGGCACGATCTTTCCGGTTTTTCTATTGGGGTCTATTTCTTGTAGTTGTTCTTTATTAAAAAGGTTTTTGGTTTTACTCATTTTCTGTTTATTCTTGACATAGATAGTTGCTGGAATTTCGGGAATACTTTCCCTATTTTCGTTTCGTTTGTTAATTAATTTTTCTTTAGATTGAGAGGACGAATTATGTAGCTGGGAATAAATTGCTGCCATCTTTTCCCTATGTTTGGTGGAGTAATCGTTAATTAGAATTTTTTCTATATCTAAATTTACCATCATGTCTTGATTTATGTGGCCGTAAAGTACCTCAAAAGGGGTTAGATCGGTTGACGAATGAATAGAGTTGTTATAGGCAACGAGAGCATATTTCACTTTGGTTACCATAGAATCACATGAGAATTCTTTTCTATTTTTTAAGATTCTGATGTGTTCTATGAGCGTCGAATGAAATCTCTCTAAGAGCCCATTGCTATTAGGATTCTGACTACAAATGAAATGAATATTTATTTTATGGGATGCCAGAAATTCCTTAACTAGTGAAGAATCAAATTCGGCTCCGTTATCGGATATAATTGTTTTTGGGACTCCGTGGTGAGTAAAGAAGGTCAAGAGGTTCTTTACAACTTCGAGGCTATTGTTGGAAGTTAAATAGTAAGCTTGTGCATACTTAGAAAAAGAATCAATTATTGTCAAAAATTTCGCTCCATCTAAGGTTAATTTATCTATATGGATCGTGTCTAGTGGTTTGAGAGGTGTAGGAGTAATATTAAATTTAGGTTTGATCGGGTCACGATCGTACTTAGTGGTTAGGCAGGGTTCGCACTGATTGATAAAATGTTGAATAGTTGTTAATTGGTTAGGCCAAAAATAGGTTCGTTTTAATTTTTTGTATGTTTCAGTGATTCCACGGTGATTTGTTTTTCCTATGTGGTAATTGGAGATTATTTCTCTAACTTGATCTGCGGTTTCTACATCTTGTACGAATTCGGTATATTTGGTCATTTTAATTGTGGATTCTCTGAAAACAGTCATCATAACATTAGTGAACTTTTGTAAATATCTCCTTGTTCGTCGTTTTTGAAGTAAATGGAGTACCCTATATTAGGTTGAACGAATTCTTTCACAAAATTGACAACATCTCTCTCGAAGTTTTCTCGCGAAAATTCTACGAATAGTCGGGTTTTGGAATTAAATGGTTTTGTGATTTTAACAGGTTTAGGAGTGCTATTGGTTTCTTTAATTATGATTTGGTTTTGGCCATGATTTACTACTCCTTCCCTTATGGGGACAGTTAAGACCGTGTTCCCTTCAGCATTGGAGTGGACGGTGCTTTCGAGTGAGTCGGTATTACGAGATGTGGGGTTGGCTATCAAAGATTGGTTGGCAGTATTTTCTAGTAGATCCATTAGCTGACGAATTTCGGGATCACTAGCGTTGATGTTCGGAAGGGGTTCACTTCCCGTTATGGTATCAAGAATTTCAAGTATATCGGGACTGGTTAAATCGGGAGAGTTTGAACCATGGTTGAATGTAGGGTTAATGTTGGAAGGACCGGGACTACTAGAATCATTATTATTTAGTTCGATACGAGAAAGGGCATCCGCGACGTGATTAGAAGAACCAGGTTTGTATTTTATGGTAAAGTCGTAATCTGCAAGTTTCATTTTCCATCGAAATAATTTTGAAGAACAGTCTTTTATACCAAACAACCATTGTAATGGGCGATGATCAGTGTATAATGTGAACTTTCGTCCATAAACGTAGGGGCGGAAATTTTTAAGGGCAAACAAAATGGCTAGAAGTTCTTTTTCTATGGTGGCTAACCTTCGTTCGGTATCGTTCAAAGTACGGCTCGCATAGGCGATAGGAAGATCGGATCCGTTAGTGAGTTGGCTTAACACGGCGCCTAGCGCTACATCGCTGGCGTCACACGTGATGATAAATTCTTTATTGAAGTCGGGATATTGTAATATCGGATTATTCATAAGTAGAGTTTTGCAATTTTCGAAACACTCTACGTATTCCGGGTTGTTGGGGTCTATTACTGTGTTCTTTTTCAATCGGGAAGTTAATGGTTTAGTTAAATTTGCAAAATTGTTAATGAACTTCCTATAGTAGCCCAAAAGTCCTAGAAATTGTTTGATTTCCTTACGGGTCTTTGGAATAGGGAAATTAGAGATAGCTTTGATTTTTGAAGGATTAGGTTTCACACCTTCTGGAGTGACTACGTGGCCTAGGAACTCAATCTCCTTCCGAAGGAATTCTGTTTTATCCATTTGTATTTTCAAATTGGAGTTCCGTAGCCTCTTGAAGATTTGTCTCAATCTAACGCAGTGTTCCTCAAGACTTGAACTGTAAATTAGAATATCATCGAGATAGACTAAACAAATCTCGTTTTGTAGCCCTCTGAGCACGTTACTCATGAGCCTCATGAAGACAGGAGGAGCATTTTTAAGGCCAAATGGTGTTCTAAGGAATTCATAATGACCAGTCTCCGTGGAGAAGGCTGTTTTTGGAATTGATGGTTCATCGAGTTCTATCTGATGGAATCCTGAAGCTAAGTCTATCGTGGAAAAATATTGGCACCTTCCTAATTTGTCGAGTAGGTCAGTTATATTAGGTAGAGGAAATTTATCGGGGATCGTTTTTTCGTTTAGTTTTCTATAATCCAAAACTAGCCTGAACCGTTGTTTACCTGAAGCATCTAACTTTTTGGGGACTACCCATAAAGGGGCATTGTACGGGGAATTTGATGGTCTTATGATTTTTTGATCAATCATTTCATCGACTTGTCGTTTGACTTCTTCCCGGAAGATACTAGGGTATCTGTATGGCTTAACATACACGGGAATTTCGTCCGAAGTCCTAATATGATGTTTGACCTCGTTTGTGAATGTCAAAGGCTTGTCATCTGCTTGAAAGAGGTCAGCGAATTCCATCACTACCTTCATAATTTCTTTCCTTTCCCATTGATTCAGGTGATCTAATCTGAGTCTGGAAAAATCAATATTTGTTTTAGGGATTTTCCTATTTTTAGGTACTTGATCGTCTGAAAATAGACTACAGTCCCAAATAGGTTCGCCAATTATGGGATGGTCAATTGTTACTGTTAAGGGGTTTTCTGAGATGTTTGTGGCATGTACGAAGGCATGAGAATCGTGAACATTTACTAGACAGCAAGGTATTTCGACACTACCTAATTTGGTATATGGAAGTATGGCTTCACCATTTTCTATATTTGAAATTTTTATTTTGATCTGTTCAATAGATCTAGCGTCAATGTGGAAGGACTCTGAGATTTTACCCGGGGATGATGATCTTGAGTTTGTAAATTGTAGTTGTATAGCGAAATGCGGGAATTTTAGAGTATTTTCGTTCAAATCTACGTTAGCTTTTAGAAATTTTAAGTTGTCTAGGCCGAGTAGAAGATCAAAATGGTCGTGAAATTTAAAAATGCTAAACGGAAGGTTAAGTTTAGGAATTCTGAAGAATTCTCCGCATGGTATCACAGCTTTTTGGTTTACCTCTGAAATGCCGTGTGCCGTGCGAATAAAACCTGAGTCGGGCTGGATTTTGAAGGGAAACAATTCGTAAGCTACTTCCGGGTTGATGAAGCTTCGAGAACTACCTGTGTCTATTAATATTTTTAATTTTAATTTTGGCATGGTTATGAACGGGAGTGAATTTTTATTATTGAGGAGGTTCATCAGGTCGATGAATTCGGGGGGTTGGTTACCCCTAAAAAATCACTGTCTGTCTGGTTTGAGGGTTCTATGGCTATCTGTCCAAAATTATCGGCGAATTGGTCCATTTCAGTACTGTATCCGTAAGTTTCGTCAGTAAAGTCGAAATATTGGGCATTCATGGGTTCCAAATACTGAGGCTCTTCGAAATTCTGGGGTTCGAAGTATTGGGGGTATGACTCCTGCTGAGTTGAATCAGTTGGGGTTATCAAGTTAAAATTGGTGTTTCTCGTTGAAATTGACATGGGTTCTTCCTTCAACTTGGATGCATTCGATCTGGTAATTTGTTGGTTCCAATTTTGAGTTCTTTGTTGAGATGAATTTTGGGGTCTTTGTTGGAAAGATGGTCTTTGAAAGGTGGTGTTTTGAGAGTTTTGTGGATTTCTCCAGCCAAAAGTTTGTGTTTCCTTGATACTGGGGTCTCTGGAAGTTAGAAAAAGATGGTCTCTGGAAGTTAGAAAAAGATGGTCTCTGGAAGTTGGAAAAAGATCTCGGGATGAATTGCGAGGTGACCTGCCTCGGGATTTGCTGAACAAACGTTTGCTGAGGACGTACGTGCCCTTGACCTGGCCTTATCTGAGGAGCCCTATCCGGTGGCTTATCTCGCGGTTTCATATTGAAGTCGTTAACGAGCATCGCAAGCGCGACTCCAAGATTGGTAGGTGCTTTCGTCCTCAATAAACTTCCTAACGGGTCGGGTAGTCCGTGTAGGAACACCCGAAGGGCCAACGTCTGCATATACTGACTCAATATGGGGGCATTGTCGCCCATATGAATCTGGAGATATGCCGTTTGGGCGGTTAATAATTGGGTAACTCTATCGTGAAATGCGAAGCAGTCCTCATTGGTAGATTGCTTCAATTTGCTCATTTCAAGAGTGAGAGTATAGGTGTCTCTCTTGTCGCCGTAAGTTTCTAACAGGGTTTGCCTGAGTTGAGGATAGGTATCTATCGAATTTAGTAATACTTTTCTCTGAAATTCGAGGGTCCCAGTTTTGAGGTGAAGGCCCCCATGATAACTTCATTTTGGAAGTTATTAGGGTCATTTTCATCGTGAAACCTTAAATAGACCTTATCGCACTGTTTTAAAAATTTACTTAGACCTAAGGGGTCACCATTAAATACGGGTATAAGGTTTTCAAATTCCTTTCGGAACTCTGGTAGCTGTTGATTTTGTTCTGGAATTGGTGGTAAATTCCCTGGGTTGGGGCCTGGACCGGGGTTGCCGCTTCCTCCTGGTCCTGGTGGTAGTGGGATGTCGCCTGGGTTCATTGTTCGATGAAGTGTCCTTAATTTTTGCCAATCCCAAAAGTAACTTTGGGTTTTCTGTGACTTTGCTTTCGGAATTTTAATTGTTGTTTCTTAATTGATGTTTCTTAATTAATTGTTTCTCTTCTTAATTAATTGTTTCTCTTAATTGTTAATCTTCTTAATTAATTGTTTCTTAATTGTGTTTAATTGATAGTTGTTTCTTCTTACGAATCCAAGGTGGGGATTCCCTAATTTTAATTAGAATCCAAGGTGGGGATTCTCTAATTCTAATTCGAATCCAAGGTGGGGATTCTCTATATTAACTCGAATCCAAGGTGGGGATTCTCTATATTAACTCGAAGCTCGAATGGGGCGGCTGCGTAAAATATTCCTTTTTACTTACAGACCGCACAGGGTTTCCATTTTCGCAGCGAGGAGTTCAGTCGTCGTTCGTTTACGAAGATCTTATTCGCAGATTTTTCGTAATCCTTTCGCGGGAGCACCACCGTCGTTCGTTTACGAAGATCTTATTCACAGATTTTACGTAATCCTTTCGCGGGGGCACCACACGAAGTTCTATCACGTTCCACTGTCCACTGTTCTACTTCCTAAATCCGAGAAGGAAAGTTCGCGAGTTCACTTTTTCACAGGAATCCGCGAACTGGAAGTGTCCTGCGAGACTGCGCCAGTTAAGTTGGGAGATTCGAAGAAATAGTTTTTAAAAAATGATTTTAATGTTTTAATCACGATTAACTGTGAAATAATACGTGACGGAACTGCGGTAACGAAGGACGAACTGAAACTGACTCGAGCGCGGGATCGCCGCTTGCTTTTATGGGCTCGGTCAGCTAGCTCAGCGAAAAAAGAGATTGTCAGCATATTAGGCGATATAACATATATATATATATATATATATTCAATATAAACCCTTAAATTTTCGTAGGGAGCGAACGGTTTGTCCTACAGAGCTCCGCGTGGTCTCAAAAAATTCTAAAAATTCTATAGAATCTTAAATTGAAGGAAAAACAATACCTTTATATCAAAATTTTTTGAGTTAGGGCGTTTTCAAAATTTCAAAATTGATTTTGGAACCCTTAGGAGTGACCTACATCAACCAAAAGCTTCGGGGCACAACTAGACCCCAAATGGAGCCTACATACCAAATTTCATCAAAGTCGGTCAATGCTAAGTGGCAAAAGTGCCGCGTACGGCATACGGCGTACGGCGGACGGACGGCCAAATTTTTATTCGATTTTTGGATTCTACGTACCTTGAAACGTAAACCATCAAATTTTGAGGGGGTGTTAAAATTTTTTTTTCTTGGTCGATTCCAAAGGTTCATTATTGAAAACAATAAACCAAAAGGCGGGCCGCTATAAATGCACACACACTAGGTAAGGACTACGCCGCGCGCGCGTGTGTGAGTAGAATTTTGTAGTATCCAAGAGGTCCTCCAAGGGTTTCTGTGCATGGATACTTTTTCAAAGACAGTTGGCTAGCTACGTCACGATTGGCTAGCTACGTCACACCATTCAAATCTTCAACTTTCCTTAGCTTCTCTGATTTTTTAAAAACATTTTCTCGACGAACAGACCCGGTTACCGTTATTCCTGAGCCATACTCTTTTGAAAAAATAAATTTAAAAATTGACTGAAATACCCCATTGTTATAATAAATTAAATAGGTAGTCATAATAGTATAAAATATAATATCGGCTGTAAGCTTCAACGAGCGAGTCACCGAACTTGAGTGCAAGCGGAAAATACCAATATATCATGCATTGTACATTATGAAACGAACTCACCATTGAACGAAGGTCTGGATTCGGGGATTCGAAAAGATTTAGACGAAACAGTGACTTTATGATTGATACTAGTTTATTCAATACATATTGAATGACTCGAATCATGATTCAAAAAGTAAAAGTGAAACAAGAAATCAATAAGAGAGCGTAACCAAGTCGTAAGACGGTTGGAGACAGAGTGGGAAGCTGCCTAGCAAGCTGATGACCGTGTACAATGTTACCAACCACATGATTCGGCTTAAGCTAATCTTAATTGAATCTACATAATTCAAAGCTTATAAGCAAGAACATGTTATTAGAATGGGTACATTGAATTGTATGAATATTTTCTAAATAGAAAATATTCATACAATTCAATGTACCCATTCGAATAACATGTTCTTGCTTATTATGCTTGCTCTCATATTATGAGAATGCAATGATATTCCATGTGGCATAGATACTTGGTACATGACTACATGAACCGTATGACGTCACAGGGTAAGAGTCAATCATTGAAGACCTCTTATTTCCAGCATATAATAAATGTCATCATTGTACAACTGGTCTATATAGTAATGTGAGTATGATTTAATTAATAAAGCATTTTTTTCTATCTCTATCTATCTATCTATTTATCTATCTTGTTACATAAAAACCTGAACATTCAATTGAGTGAAGCTGAAGTCAGAAGTGGCTTATGGCTTTATGGTACCACTTGTTTTCAGCTCTATCACCGGTGAATTCCGTTTTTCTTGGTTTTTTTTTTTGTGTTATTCCAGTCAAAAATTTCCGACTGATAAAAGAAACCAACCACAACTCCAACGCTCAGTGGAAAATCACAAGGGAATTTACGATCACGTGTCTAATTAATTAATTAAAACGACATTTGCGACCGAGATAATGTACCAATCAAATTCTGTTCCAACAAGGGAAAGTTAGGGTCATGATAATAAATGATTCACTTTCGCGTTGCACAGATTACCAAATTGATACTGTTTCTATCACATTGCGAAAAAGTTTATCAAGAAATGAAATACCTAGTAAACATTATAGTGGATGGTTAAAAGATAATTCTTCTTGAAAACAATAATATTTCCAGTTTTAATCATATTTCTGCCGGCGTGGGTCAAAGTCCTCAGTTTTTTAAAGGACCTAACCATATTCCACCAAAGAATTAGGTAACTGATGGTTGTTGGAGAAAGATTTTGAACAAAATTTGGATGTACCATCAGATTTTTAAATGATTCCTTAGAAGGGTATTAAATTTCCGTACAAGGGAATTAAAATTAAAAATTAAAACGTAGCAACTTATTACACAAAGGTTTATTATTTTTCTGTGTAGACTCGCTTTTGCCATTATCACCACCTACAAACCATATTTTCGCCTCACAATCAAATTCATTTTGAAGAAATATAAACGCTTCACACTCAATTCGAAGAAATATGGAGTTGTGGGTGCCTTCAATGGGCAATTATATACTGGTTGCTAGGGACGCAAAGCTGAGGACAACTCAAAGAAACTAACAACGATCACATTTTGGACAGCTACAATTTGAACGGAGATTAGGCCTCTTTTGGGATTCACACGCGTGTTTCTGATTTATCGTAAGTCCAACACTTGAGTTCTCTTGTGAGCGAACGGTTAGTCCTTCAGAGCTCTGAGTGGTCACATTCGATTGTAAAAATTCAATACTATTTTAAATTGAAGAAAAAAAGAATACCTTCTTATTAAAGTTTTGAACATTTCAGCACTTATTTTTCAACCCTTAGAAGTGACTGACATCAACCAAAAGCTTTGGGGCACAACTAGACCCCTAATGGAGCCCATATACCAAATTTAATCAAATTCGGTCCTGGTTAACTAAGGAAAGTGCCGCGTACGGTCAGTTCTTTTCGTTTTTTTTCTACGTATCTTGAAACGTAATACCAACAAATTTTGAGGGGTTTTAAAAAACATTTCTTGGTCAGTATTGAAAAAAAACAATAAACCAAAATTTCAGATTTCAAAGTTTTACTCCAAAGGTTTATTATTAGAATTAATAAATTTTAATAATGAAAATTCAAATTTATTGAAAAATTGTATATATTGTTTCAAAATGCCTGGTAAGTTGGCTTTTTCACACAGAAAAACGTCAAAAAATGGAATTCGTTGGTGTAAAAATGATATTTTCAATAAATGAAAATAATTAAAATAATAAAATAAAATAATAAAATAAATAATTAAAATTAAAATTTTTTTAAATCGTGGTTTTCACGATTAGGTTGACAATTTTCCTGATTTACACACGTCAGTACAACCGAGAGGTTGTTCTTGATCATGTTGACGTTTTTCTTCTATTTTCACGTGCGTTGTAGCTCTTATTGATGGCACCGTGATGATCGATGAGGAATCATCCTGGGGTCTGTACCGATACACTCTCCGGGCAATATATTGTAATATATATAATATATAATATACAATACATAATATTGGAGTGATGACGAATAAGTTTATGGGGACCATCTAGGGGCTTACCCTCAATAACTTTAAAACTTTCATCAAAATTTGATTGTTATTTTGTAAGTTTGGGCCAGGACAAGGAATTAACTTATGCTCTACTGACAGAGATCAAAGACGATTGGAAATGTTGATTTTGATGTGGGTAGATTGAGGGTGGATGTATTTCGGCGATATCCTTATAATTGTTTATAGGTTGAGTACTCTTTCGCTAACATTTAGCATCTTCAGGACTCGGTGGAAGAGTGACAGTCTACAGTCTTACACTTGAAATATAAAATGGTTACCAATTCTAAGAATGCTATTTTCTAAGTTAAGGTACTTAGTGTTATATAATGTTATTAAGATACAATTGCGTAGGGACTTACTCGGTTTTGCTTTAAATGGTAGGTAATTCCATGTTTTAGAGCATTTTTGAGAAATAGATATTCAGTGCGTATTGGCCTCGGCAGGAACAGTGGGGACATGCTAGTAGTATGCCTCTGGTCTTTATATACCCTGGTGATATATAATATCATGCTTAGTAATATTTCCAGTGGGAGACTGCAATGAAAAGGAGGTTGAAGATCTGACTCCAGGTAATCAAGTATATTAGTATACTTCTGCTCTCTAAACCATCAGAACTACGTAAGTACTTAGACATTTTCCAATTTTTACATCCCCAACTTGATTACCATCACTCAACCAGAAAACAATTATAAGGATATCACCGAAATATATCCACCCTCAACCTACCCACTTCAATTGAAGCAAGGCCTTACACGCACGATGTTGATCTTGAAAACTCAAAATTTTTGACTTGACTGTTCCTTCGCGAAGTGAAGAAGAAAAATAATTTGAAATATTTCCTTAATGCTCGGTGGAAAGAAACAGTGAGGTACTGTTGCTACACCTTCTGAAACTTCTGTATTATTTTGCATACATTTATAACTATTATTATTTATTCCGTTTGTCATTGTACGAAACTTCGTGGAAAGTTTCAAACAATCTCGGGTATTCGTCTCATACGTGTTCCGTAATATTGATTCTTCTTGTATCACCAGGTCGGATAAGAGTGGCGTGTTTCGACCAGCTACCTTCCGTTATAAGAAAAGTGTGATAACAAAAACCACATCGAGACCATTGAAATCAATTCTGTTAATAAAATATTGAAGTGAGAAAATAAGAAAGTAGGTCAGAATGCCTAAGATAGTGGTTATTTCTTGACGTTCAACTTCCGTCTACGTTATTCGAAATCTAGATATACGGAGGAGACTAGAATGGACCTAGGGAAACTGGTTCAAAAATAGGGACTACTTGAATAGTGGGCTGAGGAAGAAGAGTTCCAAGGTAGGGTTTTTTTTAATCGATTTCTTCCGTAACGATTTTTGGAGCAGACGGTCATAAATGAGGGGTTTTCTTTCAAATGGGCTTATATCCACTTCGAATGCTTTGTGGGAAATTGAGAAAAAACGAATTTCATGGCGAAGGAAGCTGTCTAGGGTTCCCAAATTTTCCAAATAGTTTGTTCTTGGAACTTTTGATTTGGTTCGAATTTTTCGCATGCTTTTTGAGGGTTTGGATATAAACTCTATTTGATGGAAAACGATGGATTTGAGCCACTTTTAAAAAAAGCTAGTTTTAGTTGTGCGAAGAAGTCTCATTTTCATTTTGGTTATTATTTCTAATAATAAACCTATGTGATCGTATCGCAAAAAAATTTTATAACCCCCCCTCAAACTTTGTCACTTTACGTTCAAGGTGCGTAGAATCCAAATTTGCAATGTCCGTCCGCCGTCCCCCGTCCCGCCGTCCGCCGTCCGCCGTCCGCCGTCCCCCGTCCGCCGTCCGCCGTCCGCCGTCCGCCGTCCGCCGTCCGTGGCACTTTTCTTAGCAACACTGGACCGATTTGGTTCAAATTTGGTATATGGGCTCCATTTGGGGTCTAGTTGTGCCGCGAAGCTTTGGTTGATGTAGGTCACTTCTAAGGGGTGAAAATTAAGGGTTGAAATTTTCAAGAGTGCCCTAGCTCGAAAAACTCTCGAAATAAAGGTATCGTGTTTTCACCAATTTTAAATAGTATTGAATTTTTAAAAATTTTGAGACAACCGGAGCTCTGTAGGACAAACCGTTCGGTCCCTACGAGTACTTGAAGGTTTTCCTTCGATAAAACAGAATCATGAGTGTGAATCGCAAAAGAGGTCTAATCTCCATTCAATTTTATCGGACTAAAATGCGATCGCTGTTCATTCTTTGATTTGTATACAGTTTTGCCTTCGCGTAACCAGTAATCAAATTTCAATATGAAGCTTTCTATTTTTCCAATCGAGTGTGAAGCGTTTAGTACTTTCTAATAAACTTGATTGTGAAGGTGTGAAGCCAGTATGGTGTGTGTAGGTAGTACCTAGCTGGTAGGTAAAAAAAAGTTGGTAGGTAAAAAAAATGTTGGTGGGTAAAAAAACGCTGCAAATCATGCTCAAAAGCTTCTTCATTCTTTAGATCACTGATCAGCTGAGTGAGCTCCGAAGCCATTTCATCCTATGAATGAAAGTGCTTTCCAGGCGTCTCCAGCATTCGAGGAACCTTCTTCACTCCTCAGATCACTGATCAGCTGAGTGAGCTCCGAAGTCATTTTCAATCCTATTGAACGCAGGAAGCTGAAATTTGAGAGGGAAGGTCAAGGGAGAATACAGATGGTGGTAGGTGCTATTTGATGGAGAACCAGTGATCTATACAGAAGGGTGATCTTTACAGAAAAAAATAATAAACCTTTGAGCAATGATTAGCAGCGTTTTTTTCTATTTGTTTACCCATTAATTTTCAAAAATGAACCTTCGGAATCGTACAAGAAAAAATATTCGAACCCCCCTCAAAATTTGATGGTTTACGTTTCAAGACAATATTGATCTATATATTATATAGATTCCGAAAACCGAATTTAAAAAAAATAGTGTTTATTGAAAACAACGGGATGGAATAAATAAGCCGTCTTGTCGGAAATCCCAATTCCCAATTAGCAAGCTTTTAAAGCGGGATACAAACCGTTTCGGAAGGAATTCAACTCATCAGGTGATAGGCCTTATCCCAAACATTCAGGAATTCGTGAAAAAAAACAAAAAGTGTAAAAAATGGATATAAGCCCGTTTGAAAGAAAACCTTCGAATCAAGTGGAAGCTAAACCTTAAGTGGTCCAAACCGAAAAGAAGGATCTGCATCAAAGAGATGGTAAGAAAACTGGTGAATTATAGTCCTAAAAACAAAAACTTTTCCAAGCTAAGCTAATAGAGAAACTTGTAAATAGTCCCAAGAACATTAACAATTTGTTTAAAGAGCTGACGGGGAAACTGGTAAAAAAATAGTCCTGAAACCCCACCAAGTGTTCCAGAGAGAATAGTAATGAGACCTACAAAAAATAGTCCTATGAACATTACCTAAGTGTGATGATCGACCCAACAAAACAATTATCAGTCAACTGATTGGGAAATGGGGTCCTCAGAATCAAACTCCTCTTTTGCCGAGCTTTCGGTGAATTTATCGCCTCCTCAGGGCTCAAAGGATGTATTGCTGTGTGAGCATCACATCAGCGTCAATCAGCAAACCAGTTAGAGATGTCACCATAGTTGGTGGGAACTGAACAATGCTGCAGGTAAAATGAAAAAACGCTGCAAATCATGCTCAAAGGTTTATTATTTCTGTAAAGATCACCCTTCTGTAGAGATCACTGGTTCTCCATCAATAGCACCTACCACCATTCTGTATTCTCCCTTGACCTTCCCTCTCAAATTTCAGCTTCCTGCGTTCAATAGGATTGAAAATGACTTCGGAGCTCACTCAGCTGATCAGTGATCTGAGGAGTGAAGAAGGTTCCTCGAATGCTGGAGACGCCTGGAAGAGCACTTTCATTCAATAGGATTGAAAATGGCTTCGAGCTCACTCAGCTGATCAGTGATCTAAAGAAATGAAGAAGCTTTTGAGCAATGATTTGCAGCGTTTTTAACCCACCAAATTTTTTTTACCTACCAACTTTTTTTTACCTACCAGCTAGGACTACCTACCACACCATATGGCTTCACACCTTCACAATCAAGTTATTAGAAGAAAGTACTAAACGCTTCACACTCGATTGGAAAAATAGAAAGCTCATATTGAAATTTGTTAATGGTTAGCAGAAGGCAAAACTGTATACAAATCAAAGAAATGAACAGCGATCGCATTTTAGTCCGATAAAATTTGAATGGAGATTAGACCTCTTTTGCGATTCACACTCATGATTCTGTTTATCGAAGGAAAAACTTCAAGTACTCGTAGGGACCGAACGGTGTCCTACAGAGCTCCGGGTGGTCTCAAAAATTTTTAAAAATTCAATACTATTTAAAATTGGTGATGAAAACACGATACCTTTATTTCGAGAGTTTTCGAGCTAGGGCACTCTTGAAAATTTCAACCCTTAATTTTCACCCCTTAGAAGTGACATACATCAACCAAAGCTTCGCGGCACAACTAGACCCCAAATGGAGCCCATATACCAATTTGAACCAAATCGGTCCAGTGTTGCTAAGAAAAGTGCACGGACGGCGGACGGCGGACGGCGGACGGCGGACGGGGGACGGCGGACGGCGGACGGCGGACGGCGGGACGGACATTGCAAATTTGGATTCTCACGCACCTTGAAAACTAAAGTGACAAAGTTGAGGGGGGGTTATAAAATTTTTTGCGATACGATCACATAGGTTATTATTAGAATAATAAACCAAAA